>JARHVA010002437.1:485000-525000 GCA_037957365.1 Torreya grandis | reverse complement strand
ATGCCCATAAATTTTGGATTACTTCAATGTTGATATGTGAGGGTGCCTTATTTTTAAAGATCATATTGGTTTGAAGTTGTCACTAGCATTTCTAGAAAACAAAACTTTGATCATAAAAAGCTGGTTGTTGACAAAGCTTCTTTAATGTAAAAGGAGAAACATTAAAATGTTTTAAACCATGGTTATGATAAGAAAATATTGGTTATAGAGTTTCACACCATCATTTATGCATTGAGTGATAAGAAGATGAAAATTCAACATAAATGTCTGAACTTGGAGGTTGCCAATTCTTACCCAAAATTACTTTATAACTTAAAGAATACCACTATTAAGGACATGTAGATAAAAAAAATCAAAGAATGATTTATGTATATGCCCATGAGATGCATATTCTGAAGGTATCATATGAGATGATATATTCTTAAGTTCATGGGGTGACTAACAACAACCCTAACATTCTAGACATAAACAATGCCAAATAGTTTTATGCATTAACCACTGTGACCATTATATTTTGCATGGTTCTAATAATAGTTTCAAACTAGTTGAGACATTTGTTTCTTCTTTGTATTCTTATTTAATATGAACATATTACTATATTATAGGTGTATATAAATATAATCCTGATAAATATAGGTATATAAAATAACTTTCATCTTTTTGTCCACTCACTACATATGTTGCATCTCTATTTCACATGGTTGTATGTATTGTATGTTTTCTTCATATTCACTATATTTTATGTATAACATGGTGTCTTGTATTTTATTACATATTTTTTATTTGAACATGGTGGATTCTATTTTATTTCATGTTTATATGTTCATCATGGTGCCTTATATGTAAAAAATAGTCTTCTTTTTTAACTATGTGGTGTTAATTAAATAGGTTATGTGAAAAATATGGAACATTGAAATTCATTTTGAGTTTATAATTATTTATAGGTTTTTGATCCTTTACATAAAACATGGAATACCTTAGTGCACATGTAAATTAAGCAATAGTGAAAATGGAGACTCTAGCCCCTATCAAGGCCAATGACTATTCAAGTGTTCATGGAATACCTTACACAACCATTCACTTAATTTGATTATGAATTACCCCTCACCAAATTTACACACCTCATTTGCCTTCTATCTAAATTATATCATGTACATTCTAACTTTATTTAATCAAGATATCAATACCCTATCTAACAAACTTGATAAAATTATATTTGATAGGAAATAGTGTCTTATAGTCTTGTAATTATATATTCTATACTCAAATATTATTTAATGAACACTCAATAAATAAGTTCAAACACCCGATATAGTCAGACTTGTTTTGGAAACCTTTCTACAAGATTGTATTAAAATTGGAGGCATAAATTCATTTATGCCATCTATTTCTAGGCCTATTATAGTCATACAAGTGATTTCTCACAACATGAGCAGGTTTTTAATATATTATTATGCTATTGACCTTATACCCTTACCATTTCTTCAAAAATAATTCTACCTGAAGGATTTTTAGGCTATCATATCTACACACAATGTTGTATAATTCAATATAATGGATTGATTCCCTTCTACCAAAACTTTTAAAACTCTCTAATCTACTTATATAATCTTCACACATAGTTTCAAATATATTCATGGGTTCATTTTTTTAATAATGGACTTTTTTGTATTGTATCCTTACCTGTGGTTTTCACAAACATATAGGAAGTCAAGAGCCATTTACAGATTATTCATAGCTATATAGGGGACTTTAAATCTTACTATAACTTTTAATATAGTTTAAAAACCTTACCTTTCTTTTAAAACTTAATTTTGGAGTTCCTTCAATCCAAATAATGTAAAACATATCGACTTGGAGAAACTATAAGTGTAAAACAAAGGTTTTACGAGCTTTTGACCACCAAAACCTTGAAATCAATGTAAATACATCAAAAAATAATTAAATTATTACTATTTCACTTTTAAAAAAATTAAAAAAATGAATTAAATAACAATTTCCTTTATTTATTTATATAAATCAATCACACATATCCATGTATAAATCTCTAGAAAATTATCAACAAGAACCCTATCTTCAACTTACAGTCACAATTTCATCATAAAGTCACAAAAAATAATTGATATCCATAAAATAAAATGATCTTACTTATTTATCAAGTCTTCATATTTGTTTTAATCATAATATTCTTCTTTTCACTGATCAATCTTTATATCATACACATAAATGCTCCTATAGACTTTCATCTACCTAGGCCTATAGGCCTTATTCCCACTTATTAACTAGTCACACTTCTTGATTAGACCTTATACTTGTTTTTTTAATTTATTTGACTCCTATACAAATGGTACAAGGCTAATCTATAATAAAAAGTTTAGTTTGGTTGTAAAATAAGACCAAACTCTCTCAACACCCAAGACTATTATTGCACATGATTTGTTTTAGCCTTCTCTTATGTAACTCAAGTCCTACATTAGTGATGACTCAATTTAGGGTTTATGGATTGTGCATAGACTGAAGGCTATAAAATATATTAAATTAAAAGTCTTTAACCTTTTCTATAGTTTTTGAGGGTTTAATAGGCCTTAAAAATCTATATCTTAAAAGTACACACCGATATAATTTGCTACTATAACACGATTCATATTAATTAATCAAATTTATATTATTAGTTATCCATCCTATGTTTTGAATATGGTTATAATGGTTCAAATGTTTATTTTAAATATGATTAGTCAACACTAAATAATATTTTAATAGTAATATTACATCCAAGATAAAGGAAAATATTTGTCAAATATGCAAATTTATACCAAAAAATGCTTGACTACACATACACCAGTAAAGCTTTTAACCCAACCATGAGGCCTCAATAGTTTGTGAATGAATAATTGAAATGATTCAAATCTATTTTACACTAATATTAATAAGGCTAAAAATATATTTTCACCACTTAATTTGAATATAATGAAAATGTTTTCATTTTAATTATAGATTAATTATTGTGGTGAAGTGTACTATGTTACTAGAAATATGAAATAGGGGTTCATAATTATTATTTTTAGGTAACTTAAAAACAAATTATGGACATCCACCATATTATGATTTTTTTTTGACATGTATGCATAAAATGTGAGCCTACGTAATGCATGATAAAATTTGATAAAACACTTGAAAGAGAAGCAATCTCATGGAAAACCTTGGTTCTTTATGCACATAATGGGTTTATTGAAAAAGCCTTAATAGTTCAAAATTATATTTGATAGTTATAAACCCATTATATAAAACCCTTGAATCATTATAAAATTGAATGTTTGGGTTGCTCCATATACACATAATGAGTTTATTGAAAAAACCTTGGAGTAATTCAACGAGTTATAGGTGAAGGGTATAAAGCCAAGATATAAAATCCTTAATATCATTATTTAAGTGTTATGAAGTATATACAAAAAATAGTTAACATTATATACCTTATCCTATTGCATACCTTCTTCACATAGTCCTATATGTGAGATTTCAATAAAGTAGAGCATATAATAATTAGGTAAAATAAAGGCTATAAAATTATAAATTGATAATCAGAGGTTAAAAATTTACTCATTACACAAATCTTAAGATTTAAGATAAAAATTTAGATACAAGCCATATATTTTAGGTTGAAAATATTGTGGAATATTATGAAACACATGGTCTTATGGATCTCTGTGTAGATAATGACACATACCTAGAAACATCATTCATAATATACAACATATACTCAATTCAAGAATAAAGTAAAAGGATAGCATGGGTCGATTAATAGTTGATTTGATTTTAAACATTTTTAGTCCCATTAGTTTTGGTAATGAAAGTAATAAATATATAACTCAAAAATTACTATGACTATAATAATTATGTAAGCATTTATAAATAATTACATAGGTCCATAAGTTGGGATTTTGAACATTTTAATTAGAAAATAATTAAAGTCTAAAACAACATGTAGAAAAATACCATCTACAAAATATTACCATTCCAATAATTTATATATGTCATTGATACATTTAGAAGAAAAATAATTACATGTCATTGGTGATAAAAGTAATTTCTTATATACTCTTCTTAACATCCCTCTCCAATATTCAATTTCCTAAAATTATTTGTAATTTGTCTCTCCCAAAACTATCTCCTTAGTGTCCCCTCCTCCTGATTAGATGTGCAATTTTATGTAAGCAATTGATAACAAAAAATAGTTTTGTTAGATATCTAGTCAAAAATGCCTCTCTTGCATCAGTGTTTGATTGAATAAAATGTGTGGTAGATAAAGGCTTAATTATATACAAACACTTTGTTTTAATGGAAAAGGTGCAACCCATGTGCATTTTTATCAGATATAACTAAAAGTATTTAGGCCAATAGCATTTTTGGTATGTCTTAGCTTCCCCATGTGGATAAATTGATGATATTTATCTAATAATGTTTCCCTTTCAAAGCTAGGATAGTCATTAGTTACATAATGGATCAGAAACAATTTTTAGAAACAAGGACATAATAAAAGTAGATTGGATACCAATTAAAATTTATAACACCATGAAAAATATAAGCATACAATGCAAATGCCACACCATTTACCATTCATAATAATCTCAAAACATTATTTGTATAAGGTTAGTTTAAGTATGTGATTCAATTTAAATTTCATATAATCTAACATCAATCATGATCTCAAAACATTATCTATAGAACATTAGTTTAATAATATGATTGGTTCATTGAGTACACATGAAAATATAGGATTATATGACTATCAAAACACAATCCTGTACCTTCATGCCTACAACATACATGAAAACCAAACTATCCCAAAAATATGATTTCATTGCATTATATATAACAAATCAAATGTGAAAAAAATGATAAAATGGATCATAAACACCAATGAAGTCATTGATAAAGAGTGAGCATTAATGACATCCAAATTATGTATTTTAAAATTCATCAATAATGTGTGACTATTCATTATATAAAATAGAGACATGATCATAATCATTATGGGAGTTATCATATTCATCAATAGTAAAATAAATATAACTAGTTTTACACACTTCAATACCATCCTTTTTATTTTTATCTTTCTTTTCACCAAACATAATCCACTATTCATTATCTGAATTGACACTATCACTTGATGGATAATACTCGCCATCACTATTAATTATTTTCATAGGCATGAAGAAGTAAAGAGTTTACATTCATGAAATTATTTGGTTTGATCATAAGAGTGGAAAATTAGTGTTGTGGTAAATTATGTACCTCTTCCATAATGATATAAATGGATATGTTGGACAAAGTCTTGCTACCTCACAATGGTTACTTCTAATGCTAAAAACCTGGAAATGTACTCTAAATGGGGTCTTCACACTTAGGAACACATTCCAAAATTGATATAGGTTTAGATACATATTAGGATAAATTTATACATTCATTAGAGAGGTTTCTTCTAGGAAATACTGTCAGGATGATCTTAGGAGTATTCCAAAAATTTGACAAAACCACACCCTAGTATGGCTATTCAAAGGACCACTTCATGAAGAAGTCACAATCATGACTTTATATTATTGTCAAGAACTCATAAATGGCCATAATAATATGGTATGAAGGTAATTATTTTTTGTGATACAAAATAACATTAAACCATCTCAAACCATCATGTTCGATGAAACTTGCAATGTATCCTAGCCCCCTGTAATCTATCCCACTAGCCATTGTATACAAGTTGTTGCTCATCAGATCTTGTGCCAAATTAAATTCATATAGGACTGATGTATTATTACATATGTGTTTGTGGAATTATTATCTAATTTTTATAACTTTTGCCAATTTTTTATCTCTAGATACACTTGCCACACATTAAGAAAAACATTTAGTGATTATTTCAAAAAAATACCAGCTACAAGAAGTCTATATATTCAAAATAAACCATGAAAAATCCATGAAACATTGTAGGTAGGTGGAATAAGTTGAATTTAAAGTTTTAAATGTGTTTTTAATAAATTTTACTACATGTGGTTGAATATATTATATTTTATGTAGTTTGTTGACATAAATAAGTTATAGAAGTTTTTATATTCAGTTTTCATGAAAGACCAAGTACATGGAAAGGTATATGACCTATTTATTTAGATTATACAATATTAATATGAGTATGTGATGAAATTACACTTATAAATACGTTAAAAATCTATGTCTGGTGTAAACATACCTAGAATGAATTCACAAAATAATGAAAGTGATTATGATAAAGGGAAAATGCTTTGTCAAGGGAGAAAAATATTTCTCTCATGTACCTAGCAAAGAAATATTTGAATATATTTTATTTTGTAGTTTTTTATAGTCCTATTATATACCAATTATATTAAATATGAATGTAATAATTATTTTCCTCTTATTAATAATGACAAAGATGATTTGGGCACAGAGGCAAAATAAGATGATTATGACATTTTTGATCTTTAAATTACTTAGTATGGTTAGTTGGATAGATTTTCTAAGCTATAAGAATAAACTTTATGCAAATAATTTATAAAAAATTATGGATTGTGTTGATACCTCTAAATGAGCCATAGGTGGTCTTAGTGTTTAAAGAACACTTCTCATTTTAGAATTTAGAAAATTTAGTGCATGAGTTGTAGGTTTTGGCAATCTAGTTGCCAGTGGTGAAATAACAGTAGAGCAAGATAAACTGTTCCAAAATATTTAAAAAAATTTGTGGTTGGGATCCACCTTAGTCCCTTATTCATGAATTTCAGAGATTCAATGTTAATACATAGTGAATTATGCTCCATATTTATGCTACAGATTAATCTAAGTGGGTGTTTAAAATAAAGCTAAGACTAAAGTGATCTTGGTGTAAAAAGGAGCAAAGAGAGGGGTAAGGCAAAAAATGAAAGAGTGATTACCAATTTTAGCCTTAAATATTATGACAAAGCATCAAATTCAATTGAGTAATAATTGAAACCAATATATAATGTAAAACAACCTAAGCACAAATTCCACTATATACCAAGCCAATTTGAAAGGATAGTGTAAAGAATCACAAGTAAGAACCAATTCTTCTTTAAAGATTCACTACTACTATCAAATAGCACATGGACATCTAAAAATATAGTAAAATAAAATGAAGTAGAATGAAAAATCTTTCATCTAAACTAGAATCTTTCATATATTAGAAACCTTATGATTACAAGGATACAACTCAGAATTCTAAGACACCATTTAAATTCAAGGCCTTAACTAATAATTGAGATAAAAGCTAAAATGACAATTAAGACATCAAGCATAGATGATCCTTAAATAATTCCTTTGATTATATTAATAACTTAAATTGTACAAAGTTTCTCAAAAATCTCCCCATTTTATAATTGGTAATACATGCCTTTGTAAAAAGATCAGGAAGTATACCGATCATTTACAAAATATAGGTGTACAAAGGATAATTATCCTTACAAGTTCTAAAATACATGTGTTTTCACTATCATACTGACCTAGAGGCAAATATGCTAACAAACTAGCATATGCCTTTACAATGGAATATTCTATTTAAAAAGTTATCAAATTATACAAAAAAGAACACTACTTAATTTTTTGGTGGGGTCTTGATTGTCATTACTGGAGGATGCTCATGGCTTTAGCATGCTACTCAACAACTAGCTCTATATCCACAATAGGCTTCATGATACACTCATCCTCTTGATCTTCCAAGTCATCAAACTCCTTATCATTCCTACCCATGGCTTCTTTGATGCTCCTAGCTTCATTTATCCTTTCCCCTACATTAAATATCATGTTTAGGATTTTACTATTATTAGCCTGAGATTTGCCTTGGATTTTTCCTTTTATTTCTTGGGTTACCAAAGTATCACTATGCTTAAATTCTTCATCACTTATGATTCCAAGGATAGTGGGTTGTGTAAGATTTGTAAACATAGTCCCAAGAAGTTGCTCAATTCTTGAAATTAGTTCCTTATCATCTTATAAGAGTCTTTTTACATTATTTTGCCAAACACTCAAACTTTGAACCTTTTCAATCACAATTCCCAGAATTGTGATCAAGTGTCCCAAACTAATGGTCTTGAAGTTTGGGATATATTTCTTTGCTTGAATGTTGAGAAGTTGGTCCATTTTGTCCTCTGAGGCTTACCACAAGGTGAATAAACTCCTAACTAGTTTGCACTGCCCCTCTAATATATTATATCTCAGTTTCATTGACTTGAGTGCTTCATACATGTCATAAAATGACACATCAATCATTTTGGTCATTGCATCAGGCACTAATAAAATTACCTACATATGCAAGTTTTCCTTTTATCTTTCCAAATTTAGGATCCTTTGCTTCAAGCCTTGGACTCCAGCTTTTGCATGTTTACACTGGGCTTCAATTATACTTTCCACATCCTCTTCATTAATGGTCACCTCACCAATATGTGGCCACAAGGGTTAATCCCACAAAGGGTTCCACCATTTCAAAGGTAAATTCCTCTATTCTAACCATAGTTGTCATTGTTGTAATCCTTTCTAATCCAATTGTTTCAGAGTGGAATTGGATGGTAGTGACTGGCATTTTGAATTGGGGAGGTTCTAGGACCTCTACACCTGAGCTACTAGATGATATTGAAGAATCCATCTTCTTGCTTTCTATTCCTTCAAGTGGCTGTCCACTATACCCTTAGCATCCCACATTTAAAGTTTATCTAGTTGAAAACCAAATGAATCCTGGTGCCTAGCCATCGTCTCAACTTGTTTCTAGTCCTATAGTATGGTATTCCCAATGATCAAGGGGAAGGGGTGAAGAAGACCTTTCTTATTTCCTTTACAAGTGCCATCGATTCTATGGAAGAATTAAGAAGCAATTTCTTGCTCAGCCAACTTTCCAGGAACATATACTAGTAATCTACAAGGCTTAGACATAATCCCCTAAATCTTGATGACTATGTAGTTAGGGTAGTACCAGATGTCACCCATTAATTCAATATACTTCTTGATTAGTGGGTGGACCCTAGGCATATAAAAACCTATGATGGTTGGATATAAGCAGTCACAAATGAACTGCATATGGTTCATGTATTTTAAAATATGTAATTTGGAGTAATGGTGTGAAATAGTGGCTTTTATATCTATGGATTAATTCTTAATCCCTGGGAAAGTAATAAAGGTTAAGAAGGCATCTAATATATATGAAATCATGTAGAAATATTTATATGTCTTCCTTTTTATGGCATTTAATTACTTGATGAGGAAGACATTGATTAAATCTCTGATTAGAGGGGTGAGTTTTCCTTCCACCATGAATTTTACGTATGGGACCTAGATTTTATTCACTTAGGTGGTTGAAGGGGCACCAAATTATTAGTTAAATAGGGTGATTAATACCCTAATGCCATTTATGAATTGGGTGATAGGGATCTTTCCCTTAAATTTTATAAAGATATGTGGTCCTTGATGTAACCAAGGTCTTAGGATAGAGTTTAGGGCATGTTTGGAGGTCCAATCTTTGATTTTGGATAAATCTACATCAAGAGCAGGAAGCTTGTAATACCCCTCAAATGCTATAGTAGAAACATATTATACCATTTTAAATTTTACTACCATAATTATCCACTCATTATTAATTCTATAATAAAAAAAATAGGGGAAAAGATATCGATAGAATGCAGTACCATATGTTTTATCATAGCATGGTGGAGGCCTGCTATCTGAACAATGACTAAGTCATAATATCTATGGCTCATTGTAACATTCCTTTATTCTTTTTTTATGATTGGATTTAATTATTCTATCATGAAAAAGAGCTCTAGCCAGTTTCTCACATTTGGAGAATTCAAGGTTCCACTATCCAATTCAATATACTTAAAGATCTAGCCTCCATTATCTATTGACAAGTATAGCTCAATCTCCTCTTTCAAATATTGTCTGTGGGTTGTCATTATCTCTATTCTTATGAATTATTTACATTGGTATTAAATGATGTCTATGAAATCTCTCTTGCACTCAAAAACACAATTTAGCTTTTTTGATTGAGTGGTGACCAAATGAATACAATTGAGTCACTTTTATTTAGGGTTTAGGGTTTTGAGATTTAATGGTAGAATATATCCACAATTCAGTTTATATGTGCCTTTGATTTGATTTGAACCTTTGAATTTATAACTTGGTGTTTTTGAGCCCAAAAGATCTTTTATTTTGTCTTTTTTTCCCTACATGCCACTTATGTGGCATCGATCTAGGTCTTTCATGACATTTTTCAAAAATGCCTTTTAAGAACTAGTTATTGGCATTTAAAAATGCCTCTTTCATTTTGCTCAATTAGATCAAAATATAAGATTAGCATGAGCCATTGATTGTAATCTAGGACCTTACCTATGATTGGTTCTTTTTGTTGTAAAACCCATGGTAGGGACACTTGGAATCTTTGACTTCCTTCTCTGTACTTTGAATATCATGTCAGTTTGTTACAGAATGTGAATTGTTATTGAATTATTATCATGAGCTTTTAAAAAACATGATTGAATTCATCTCATTAGATAAAAATTCAGAGTGAAAGCATGAACCATAAAATCATCCTATCAGATTAGCCTTGAATTTGATTTTGCCATGCATCAAGTTCATGGGCTCACAGGGCCTGGTTGAAAAGTCTTTGGGTGCCTTCACATTGTTGGATAAAAACCCAATGATAAAGCACATATTGTTGACCTACATAGATGCCTAAACATTATGTTATCAAATTATTTATACTATGATTTAGGCTTAAGTCCCTTAGGCTAAGGTTTTTTTTAGCTTAAGCATGAAATAAACCTTAAGCTAAGGGGTTTATGCCTAATTTTTTTGATTTATACGCAAGTGGGGTCATGGCCTAAATATTCCAAGCTAATGTTTATGCCATGTTTAATAAAAAAATATAAACATTGGTCTATAATATTTATGCCAAGGTCTATGCCGAAGAGGATAAACATGACACAATGGTCCAATAACACAAAATTTAATTGTGTTGAAAAAACACATTAAAACCTTTAGCTAGATGCATTTGGTCTAAATTTAATTCTATAGGAACTCTCTTTTAAAAATAAAACATAGAACAAGTCTATAATTTAAGGTTCATGATGTTTGAATAAAATGTCATGGGGACCTAAAAGTATAGACTTAGCCTAGGTTTATTTTGCATACTTAGATTATGAGACCATTTCTACATTTTACAATTTGAAGACTTCTAGTGTTTGACCTTTTTTTGAGTACTTCCATTAGCCTGTAAAGCTGTTTCCAATCCTTTCAATGAGATTTTGGAGTATATTTTGACCTTGAGCATAATAATTTATTAGATTAAATTTGATAGTCTCACAAATGTCAAATGCATCCTTACAGATGTTAAATGACGGTCGTGCAGATGTCAATTTTAAGCCAGTGATGTTTTTAATTTGATAGGCTTAAAGTTGATGATCACGTAGACATCAAATACATTTTGGTGGACATCAAATGATGGTCATGTGAACATCAATTTTAAGCTCCTTAAATTATTATGACCTATTTTGAGAATGCCACTTGGCCCATCTATGGGGCCTCCTAGGATCTTGGACTTGATTCACTCTGTCATATAAAAATTAGAATTGAAGCATCAGTCATAGGATCATGATCCAAGAGCTCGCTTGTGATTGGATATTTCTATCAAGTGAGACTTTTTGATTTTAATCCTTGAATGTAAGGGTGTCATATATCAATCATTTGGGCCTTCTATAGTCTTTTGACTTTTCAACTGTATCCCACACCATCCAATCAAGTCTTTATGAGTAAGTAAGAAGTGTTGATCATGATTTGAGGACTCGAATGTGATTGGTCTAATGGGATATATGTAGGATTCTATCATTTTTCCTCATGTCATCTGATCAAAGGCCATGATGAAGCATAAACCATTGGATCATCAAAGATGCATGTTGTTTAAATCAATGCTCAGGTTTTCTTCACTCTATTGGATTAAATACCATGGTAAAGCATGGGATGTTGGATCATATAATATGTAAGGAAGTTAGGACCCCAAAGATGTAAAAAACTTAGGCTTAAGGTGTTAAGACTAATGTATCTCTTGTATTAATAAATATTTTGGGGCTGTAGGATTAAAACATTAGGCTAAGGTATAAGTGAGGGACAAATCTAACATAAAAAGGGGACTTAGGGATCCAAACTTAGGATAAGGAATTAAGAATAAGGTCCCGTTTGCATTAATAAATACTATGGGACCTTAGGGTTAAAGTCTTAGGCTAAGTTAAGAAATATTAAAAGGACCTTGTATAATGAACAAATAGTTAGGCATACAAAGGAAACTTTAAAGGGGGAACATAAAAAATGGGACCAATCATTTTATGTTACGTTTTACTTATGTTAGAAAATGTGACTAAGCTTAAAACATGAGATCTATCCTTAGGTCCAAAATGGATTTTAAAATGGTTCCCACTTATTTGATTCCCACCAAGTTTCAAAGGTAAATTGAGGGTTTTTCCAAGATCTTTGACTTATTTTCCCAAGAACAACACCATGAAACCTATGACTAAAAGCCACAAAGAACATTTATTAGTGTTGTTAGTCTAAATTAAAGAAAAAAAAACCAAGTAATCCTAATTTTAATAAAGTGAATGATCTTTAGATTTTATAAATGACCTTAACATGCTAAACTCCATGTTCAAACCTCAGGGTTTCTCAAGGGTCCCAATTTTAAAAAAATGGGGGTATGTTTGCCTCAATAAATGGTGACTCATGGAGCAAACATAACAATATGTCATCCACTTTATTTGATCAAAACCATCACCTAGATCAAATTATGGTTGAAGTAAACCTTGCATTTGTAGACTTAGGGTCAAACACTAGGACATAACTAAATTGTGTGTGTGCTTTGATTAGAATTGCTATTTTCCATGGATTCTAAGAAATAACTTCCAAGTTTCAAGTCCTCAATCACTAATACTTGACTTATAACACGTATGGATATTTATTAGGAACCATGCTTTCAACTTAGGGAAGGCTTTGGGAATTACTTTGTTGTTATCAAGGAGTCCATATCCCTAATAGAGATGCCTTTGGATCCAATCAAGGCCTTGCTCTACTACCAGTTATGCATCCATATCCTTGATGGAGGTTACCAGAATCACTTATGCCTGAAAGCTTTTAATTTTACATTTTATCTTTATTTTTTTGTATTTTCTTAGATCTTTATGCTTTCAACAAGGTTGGGAAATAGGGTAGCTAGGTCTTAGGATTTGGTCAAGTGTTTAATTTTTGGGAAAATCACTTATGGTTATAACTCTACTCTAGGCAAGGACACTGATGAAGTGCTAGTATGGGTATACCATGATAGTTTAATTTTTCACTCTATAATTGTAAGTCTTCTTAAAACTAACTTGAGATTGAGATGATGGTTAGGTTCTCATGTAAGGATTGGATTTTATATTGGTATTTACCAATTTTACATGTTGTAACATTATGCTTTACATTTTGTAACTATGGTCATCATATGCATGGGGATTTACATCCATATTTATGAATTATGGAGGGGGGAACTTTCAAGAAAACTTCATAACTTTGATTTTTAGATTTTTCAAGAGGACTTATTAGAATCAAGGAACAAAGCAGTAAGAAATAAACATACAACAAAAATTAAGGAAAGAAAGATAACAAATGAAAACAAATAAATATATACATGTTTATATAAAAAAAAGGGACAATAAGGAGAGAATTGAAAGGAAAATAGCTAGCATACCTACTCTAGATCTAACCATCTTATAATTTACTCCATGATGACCTCTGAAAGAGTAGAAAAGAAGTACTATTTGAGGTATTTTCCATTGGTGGAAAATGTGAACTCTGCTCCCTATAGATCTTTGAGCTTTAAGGTGTTATTCCCCAATGTTTCTGCAATATGCTATTAGTCAATCCATAGGGGTGTGAATTTACCATGTTTTCCCTTAGGATTAGATGATTTATCCCAGAGAAGAACTAAGTCTTCCTATCTGAACACCTTTATTTTAGAATTTTCATCAAACCATCTCTTGACTATGGTTTGATGCCTACTAAAATTAGCAAAGGATTTCTCCCTTGCATCTTCCTTCTGAATGATGTATAACAATATAGAGTTGGCAAGATTTTGTCTTTATTCCATATATTCCTATATAAATTTGTATGTAGGTAATTTGAGAGTAATAGGAAAGATGGGTTCTTTCTCATAAACCAATAGTAATGGTGAAGCTCTTAAGGCTTATTTGATTCTTATCCTATCAGCCCATAGTTCAAACTTAAGGAGCTTATGCCAAGTCCTGGGTTTATCAGTAACAAAATTTATGATTTCCTTCATTAGGTTCTTATTTTTATATTATAAGACTCCATTCCTTTAGGGATAATTTTTGGATTCAAACTTGAGAGTGATTCCATTATCATAAGCCCATTCAGTCATCTCTATAGAAATGAATGTAGACCATTATCACACACTAGAAATACTAGGGTTCCAAAACTATTACTGATGTTTTCTTCCAAGCAGTTGATCACTTATTTAATCTTGCCTTATTTAGTGGTTATATCTTCTATCCACCTTGTACAATAGTGTGTGATAGTAAGGAGACACTTCTGACCTTTAGATGAATTGGGGTTGATTACACAAACAAAGTCTAACCCCCATTGAGCAAAGGGATTATTGATCATGATTGGTTACAGAGGTATTACGACCTTTGGCTCCTTCATGCTAAAGATCTAACATGAGTGACATTCCCTCACATGTTTGTTAGCATCCTTAGAAATGGTTGGTTAATAATAACCAACTCTAATAATTTTATGGGTTGTGGTCTTTCTAGATGGATGTCCACTACCTAGTTTTTCATGAAAGGTGTTCATGATTTGGGTGGCTTCTTCTTTTGAGACACATCTCAAATAAATCCCTTCACTATTTTTCCTATACAAGACCCCATCCTTGATCAAGTAGTGAGTTACCTTCAATCGTAGGGCCCTTTTTTAGTCCCCAGATAATCTTTTAGGACAAATAACATTAATTAGAAAATGTATGATTAAATCATACCATTCATTAGCTTGAAAATTTTATTGATTGGCTTGCATAATACTTAGCCTAGGGTTAGTATTAGCAATCATCTAGATCAAACCTTGGCACCTTACCAATTTTATTGTTTTCATTTCCAAGTCATATTATTGTATAACTGACATCCACTTACCTCTATGTTCCCCTAATTCATTCTGACTTAGCATAAGTTTGTTGTTAGGGTTAGATAAAATATCATGTAGCTTATTTCTAAGGATGCAATGCCTAAATTTCATAACTACCTTAACTAATACATATGCCTATTTATCAATAAATGAATAATTTAACTCAACATTCTTAAAATTAGTGCTCATAATAACAATTGGGTGGTCACAGCCTTTAATTCTATAAGTTAACACTATAGCCATAGTGTGGTCAGATGCAAAAGAATAGAGGTAGAAGTCTTTTGAGAAGTCATGACTTATGAGGATTGGATCATATCTAATGGCCTCTTTGATATCATTGAATGCTTTTCTATAATATTAATTCTATGTGACCTTGGCATCCTTCTTCAACATGTCATTTCGTCGCTTAATAATTTCTACAAAACTATAAATAAACTTTCTTACAAAATTTATCTTACCAAAAAATGGCTTTAGCTCATTTTTATTATTTAGAGGTTCTATTCTAGATATGGCCTCCACTCTTTTAGGATCTATAGAGATATCATATTTGGTTATAACATGACCTAATAATTTTCCTTTAGTCACATAAAAGACACTCTTCTTAGTGTTTGAGGAAATGCGATACCTTTTGTATCTTCCAAAAACTTTTTTTAAATGCATGAAGTAATCTTCCCTATTTTAAGAAAAAAATGTTAGATCATCCAAATAAATAATGATGCACTTATGTATTAGGCCTTGGAAAGCATGGTCCATAAATTTCTGGAAAGTATCACCTATATTGAGTAGCCCAAAGGGCATCCTCTTGTAAACAAAGGTGCCCCACTTTATGGTGAAAGTTGTCTTCATCCGGTCCTCTATATCAACCAACACTTGGTTGTAACTTGAAAATCCATCAAGAAAAGACATCATAGTTGAGCCTAAAATAACTTTAATCACTTGGTTTAAGGAAGGAAGGGGATAGTTGTCATTTTTTGATGCTTTTTTTAGGTTTTTTTTAAGTCAATACAAAGTCTAATCTCAACATTTTTATTATTAACTGGTACCAAATTATCCACCCAGGTGGAATGCCTGATGGTGAAGACTATCCTAACATCTATTAATATTTTGACCTCTTTGAAGATCATGGGTTCTAAGATAGGGTTTATAGGCCTCTATTTCTACATGAATGGTTTTCATCTTTATTTAAGGGGTATAATATATGTGATGACCCTTGGATCAAAGATATTTAAGTCATCATAGGACCATGCTATAACATCCTTGTATTGGGTAAAGAGCTCTTTGGCTTTCTTGTTTTTAATGTTTGTGCAGGCCTTTCCAACATTTACCAGTCAAGGTTGATCATAGAGGCCAAGATCAATGGGATTATAATCTTTTCCATTTACCTTGGGATCTTTGGAAACCTCAGTCACTTTGTCTTGATCAAACTATGTTTCTAAAGTAATCATCCTCTTGGAGATCTTATTATCATTAGTTGAATGACTTTACCACCAAATTTATCCTTTTTAGATGTAATTTCATTAGTATCATAAATTATATAAGCATTAAATACTCCAAAATTGGTCATGAAATCTAATATCTACTAATCATCATTGAAGAATTGGAAATGGTTAATATTATTAGGCACTAAAGGATAATAGATTAGCTCAATGCTGAAATTAGGGGAATCTTGGTTGGGCATGAGGTTAACTGTAGCAAATGTAAGCTCATCAGCATCTTGGTTTTATCCCTTTGGGATGTAAATGATGCTAAAGGAATCAAAGGATTCAATCAAATCCCAAACCTTGAAATTATATCTTTTTAGGTATGAGAGCTAAAACTGGTATTTGCTTCTTACCTAGTTGACCACTAGTTCTAAATCTCCTTAAACTAGTAGTTCTTTGACTCCATCTTTTATAACAAATTATAAACCTAGGATAAGGGATTCATACTCAGAAAGATTATTAATACAAGGGAATTGGATATTATAAGAAGCATGGTACTTTCTATTAGTAGGGTCAGTTAAAACAATACCAACACCTAATTTAGCATTACACCTAGCACCATCAAAATGTAACTTCCATAATGTAGGAACAACATGAACACCCTTAGTATCATATACATTATCAATCTATAGGGTGAAAACCCCTAAGTCTGATTCTATTATGTTGACCCTCTCATTCATATCATTGTACATAGCTATCATATTTTTCATTATTGGTTCTCTCTCAACCCTAATTTGATTAGGGACTCCTTTCCAAGGTAGCCACTGATGTGAACAATCTGTGGACATGTAATGATTCAAAGATTTAGTCCATTCCCTACTCAATAAGATTCCACAAACATAAGGTATATTAAAAATTTAAATATCAATGAATTTTTTCACCCTAGGCTTAGAAGCTAGCTACATATCTACATTTAAAAGATCCACAATCACCCTAACTCTAGATTTGTCTAATTAAGTGATAACTCTATTAGAATTAATAGGAGTTATGATAAGTTGTTTGTATATGCCTAAATCCATGATATTTGTAGATGATCCTAAATATAAAAATAAATTATGTAAGTTCTTACCAAACATATTGACAGTGAGCAAGAAAGGAGGAGATTCAGCCTTGGCTTTGTGTAGAGTCACATTGGCATGATCCGTATGTGGTGGATTGTTGGAATTCTTTGACAATGATTTCAGTAGAAGGTCCATTTAATTTTTAATATATTCAAGTTCATGAAAATTTATATTAGCCTTTACATTTTTCATGTCCTCAACTATGGTATAACCAATCTTAGAAGAACTAGGAATTTCAATGTTGGGTTTAAAAGTACTCCTTTTAAGTGGTTTAGGATTGTTGCTTGAAGAAGTGTCTAGAGGAGTTTTAAAATTATTTGAAGTTTTTGAGGTAGTAAAAGGCTACCTCTTCTCCCTATTCCTCAAGGGATAGGTTTTCTTCAAGAACCGTTGAAAGGTTTGGATCTCCTCAGGGATCTCATCAGGTTCATTTTCCTCTTGAAAGGGGAAATCAAAGGTGTCCACCATGAAGTCTTGATCAGATGACTTAGATCTAGAGGTATATACAATGCTATCCTTGTTAGGAACCACTTAAAATGTATGCAATTCCTATTGGAAGGACTCAAAGGCTTTGAAAAATTCTATACAATAAATTTTCCCATACTTAGATGTGTAATGTACCTTGCAATAGTTAGGTAATGCAATATCAGTGAGGTTAATGTCCATAGTCTTCTCTTCAAAATATGGCTCAATATTCCTATTATTATGAAAACTATCATTCTATAATATATTATTTGGCCTATTATAAATTTGTAATGATAATTTTCTACCTAAAATTTTAGTAGTATTTCTAACTTGTTTTGACAACTGAAGAAAACTAGTGCTCAAATTTTAGACCATCTTTAAGATACCTTCATTCTCATTTTAAGGAGTTTCAAAATTATGTACCTAATTATTATTAGTAGATGATACCAGATCCCATTAATCATTTGTATTGAAGCCATTAGTAGGATGATTTAATAATCCTAAATTCTGATTGGGAACTGCATGACTCAATGGCAGTTGAGTTAGGTTTGGGATCTAGTTTAATGTTGGGGTATTTTGGTTATTTTTTGGGAATCAGTTCATCATAGGAATTTATGGGTTAATGTTTGGTAGAGAATATGCCATTTTATGTTGGTTATGCATCTAATCATTGGTGGTTACTACTTCAACATAAGTTCTAGCTAACAAAGTTATGGCTAGCATGGATATTTTGAAAAATATAGAGGTCATAGAATCTACTACATCTATGTAAATCTATAAAGCTAAGACATTATAAAGATTATAATGGTTTATGGTCCTACTAAACATTTTTTTAAATATAGCATTGAAGGACCTAATAGGCTCACTTGCATCTCTTATAATGGTGGTGAATTGATGTTAGATAACACATGGACTAACAATCTTGTCAAATTTATCTATGAATGCATTATTAAAATCATCCCAACTTGTGATGTAATTAATAGGTAAGTTTAAGAGCCATTCATAAGTAGCATATTTAAATGTAAATGGGAATAACCTATAAGCTACATCCTCATGCACAACATTTAGCAATCTTAAGGTAGCTTTATAACACTTTATATGTTCCTCAACAGTTACAATGCCTATTAGACTAAATGTAGGAAAATACTTCATAAGGTTATGTGGGAGTTCATGTACCACACTTGGTATATTGATTGAATACTCTCCTACCTAGGTCATACTTGGATGAATATTTAAGGAAAAATTACCTTGAAGGGGTGAAATTAGAGGGACTTGAATCTCCTATGCCTACCTTTGTCACTTCTAGATTTTATGTAGACCTCAAGCTCAAGAAAAGGTTCCCTGGTCTCTGAGTGTGATATTATTCTAATCCTGGGTAGTTCTAGCTTAAAATTTGAAGATCCTACCTCAAATATGATGTATTTTTACAAAGAACAAGAGTTAGACCTACACATTGATCTTATTTTGAAAAGGTGGTATGAAAAATTGTAAAGGACATTGATCTTTGATTGAATTATCTTAAATATGCATTCAACTACATAAATATCATCTATCTTTATAATTCTAAGCCTAAAGGATCCTATATCTTTGAAATATATGCCAACCTTTGATGAAAGGGAGTTGTCCTAACTTATGATACTATGGATTTTCAAAGCTAAAGTTAAATTTGCCAGAAACAAGCATCAATGCCTAAATAACTTCAAAGGAAGCATAAAGATGTACTATAAATAATAAAGTTCAATGATCTTTATACTTTTAAGCAAATAATTCAATCAAAAACATAAATATATACTGATCTTTAGATAGAATAGATTAAGATTATCAAAGATTTGAATAATTTGGGCCCTCCTTCTAGCACCTGTGGGAGCTTCACTTGTTGATACCTAGAAATGAACCATAGGTGATTTTAGTATTTAAAGAACACTTCTCATTTTAGAATTTAAAAAATTCAGGGCATGAGTTGCAGCTTTTGGTAATCTAGTTGCCTATGGTGAAATAGAAGTAGAGCACGATAAACTATTCCATAATATTTATATAATTTGGTGGTTGGAAGCCACCTTGGTCCATTCTTTCTGAATTATAGATAATCTATGTTAATACTTAGTAAATTATGCTCTAGATCTAAGCTAAAAATTAATCTAAGTGGGTATTTATAATGAAGCTATGACTAAAGTGATCTTGGTGTAAAAAGGAGCAAAGAGAGGGATATGATTGAAAAGAAAAATGTTATTACCAATTTTAGCCTTAAACATTATGACAAAGCATCAATTTCAACTAAGTATGCATTCAAACCAATATCTAATGTAAAATAGCCTAAGCTCAAATTCCACTATATACCAAGCCAATTTTGAAGGATAGTATGAAGAATCATAAGTAAGAACCAATTCTTATTTAAATATTTACTACTATTATGAAATAGCACATGCACATCTAAAAATAGAGTAAAATAAAATGAAGTAGAACCAAATATCTTTTTGCTAATCTAGCATGTTGCACAAATTATAAACCCTATGATTACAAGGATATAACTTAGAATTCCCAGACACCATTCAAATTCAAGACCTTAACAATAATTAGGAGAAAATCTAAAATGATAATTAACACATGAAACATAGACAATCCTTGAAGAATTCCTTTGATTATATTAATTGCTTCAAATTGTACAAATTTGCTCAAAAATCTCTCCCTTTTACAATTGGTAATACATCCCTTTATAGAAAGATCAACCAGTATACTGGTCAGTTACAAAATATAGGTGTACAGAGATAAGGATAGCTATCCTTACAAGTTTTGAAATACACATTCTTTTCACAATCATATTGACCTAGAGGCAAATATGCTAACAAAATTGCTTATGACTTTAGAATGGAATATTTTATTTCAAAAGTTACAAAATTCCAAAAAATAGAATATTGCTTAATTTTCTAGCCAGGTCCTTAATTGTCATTGTTGGAGGATGCTCATAGCTTTAGTATGTTACTTATCAACTAGATTTAGATCCATAATAGGCTTCATGATACACTCCTCCTCTTGATCTGCCAAGTCATTATTATCCATGGCTTCTTTGAGGCTCCTAACTTCATTTATCCTTTCCCTTGCATTGAATATCATGTCCATGATTTAACTATTATCAACCTTGGATTTGCCTTGGCTTTTTTGTATTTCCTAGGTTACTAGAGTAACCCTATGCTTAAATTCATCACCACTTATGATTCCAAGGATAATTCATTGTGCCATATCTATGAGCATAGTCCCAAGAAGTTGCTCAATTATTGAAATTAGCTCCTTATGATCTTCTAGGAGTCTTTCTACATTATTGTGCCAAGTAATCAAACTTTGGACCTTTTCAATCACAATTCTCAAAATTGTACTCAAGTGTCCCAAACTGATGGTCTTGAATTTTAGGATCTATTTCTTTGCTTGAATTTTGAGAAGTTAGGCCATTTTGTCATTTAAGACCTGCCACTAGGTGACTAAACTTATGACTAGTGTACACTACCCCTCTAATGCACTCTACCTTAGTTTCATTGACTTGATTGCTTCAAAAATGTCATAAAATGACTCATCAAACATTTTTTTCATTTCCTTAGGCACTAATAGAACTACATGTGTCTGTAAGTTTTAATTTTCTCTTTTCAAATTTAGGATCATCTAATTTAATCCCTGGACTCCAGCTTTAGCCTATGCAAATTGGGATTAAATTAGACTTTCCACATCTTCTTCATGAATGAATACCTCACCATGCTATTGGCCCCCCATAGGGGTTAATCCCACATAGGGTTCCACTAAATTCCTCTATTTCAACAATAATTGTCTTTATTATAATTCTTTATAAACTATCTATTTTAGGGTTGAATTGGTGGTAGGGATTGGAATTTTAAATTGGGTAGGATATAAGACCTCTACACCTGAGCTATTAGATTCTCCTAGAGCATCCATCTTCCTTATTTTTGGTCCTTCAAGTGGCTAGCCACTGTACCCTTAGGATCCTACATCTTAAGTTCATCTAGTTGAAAAGTAAATGAATCTTGGTGTCTGGTCATGGTCTCAAATTATTTATAGTCATGCAGTATGGTCTTCCCAATGATTAGGTATAAGGGGTGGATAAGACCTTTCTTCTTTTATTTACAAGTGCCATCAATTCCATGGAGGAATTGTGAATCAATTTTTTGCTCAGTCAGCTTGCTAGGAACATATACTAGCAACCTACAAGGTTGGGACATAATCCCCTCAGTCCTGATGACTATGTAATTAGGGTAGTACCAGATGTCACCAATTAATTTAATATACTTTTTGATTTGGGGGTGGACCCTAGGCATAGAAACAACTATGATGGTCTCAACTATGGTTGGATACACACAATCACAAATTAATTGCATGTGGTTCCTATCTTTGAAAATATGCAATTTGGAGTAATGGTGTGAAATAGTAGCTTTACTATTCAGGGATCAATTCCTAATCCTTGGGAAAGTAATAGAGGCTAGGATGACATCTAGTAGGTATGACATCATTTAGAATTTCTTAGATGTCTTTCTTTTTATGGCATTGGATTTCTTGATGAGGAAGACACTGATTAAATATTCAATTAGAGAGGTGAGTTTCTCTTTCCCCATGAAGTGTACATATGGGACCCATATTTTATTCACATTGGTGGTTGAAGGGGTACCAAATTCTCAATATAATATGGTCATTATTACCCTGATTCCCTCCCTAAATTGGATGATAGGGATCTTTCCCTCAAAGTCTTTAAATATATGTGGTCCTTGATGTAACCAAGGTCTTAGGATAGAGTCTATGTCATGTTTGGAGGTCTACTCCTTGATTTTGGATAAATATACATGAAGAACAAGAATATTTTAATACCCCTCAAATGCTACAGGAGAAACATATGCTACCCTTTTCAAGTTTCCTTCCCTAATGATCCACTCATTATCAATTCTAAAATCAACAAAAATAAGTGTAAGGATGTCAATGTAATGCAGTACCTCAAGTTTTGCCACAACATGGTGGAGGCCTACCATCTAAATAGTGACTAAGTCATAATATCTCTAGCTCATTATAGTAATATTTTGTTCTTCTTTTGTGACTGAATTCAACTCTTTAATCATGAAAAAGATCTAAGACTAGTTTCTCATGTTTAGAGAATTCAAGGTTACATTATCCAATTTAATATCCTTGAAGTTCCAACCTTCATTATCCATTAACAAGTATAGCTTGGTCTCCTCCTTTAGTTTTTGTCTATGGGCTACCATTGTCTTTGTTCCTATGCATTTTCTATACTAGTAGCAAATGGTCTCTGTGAAATCTTGCTTGTGCTCAAAAACACAATTCAACTCTCTTTTGATTGAATGATGACCAAATGAATAAAAATGAGTCACTTTTATGTAGGTTTTACGTTTTGGAGCTTTAATGGCAAAATATATCTAGACTTCAGCTTATACATGCCATAGATTTGTTTTGGACTTTGGCTTTATGCCTTGGTATCTTTGAGCCCACAAGATCTTGTATTTTTTTATTTTTTACTTGTATGGTGCCTATGTGGCATTGGTTTGGGTCTTTCATGACATTTTTCTTAAATGCCTTTTGAGAACTCACTGTTGGCATTGAAAAATGCCTCTTTCATTTAGCTCTATTGGATAAAAATCTAGGATTAGCATATCCATTAATTTTATTCTAGGCCTTTACCTATGTTTGGTTCTTTTTGTTGTAAAACCCATGGCAGTGACACTTGGCATTTATAGGTGCCTTCCTCATGCTTCAAATCTCATGTTAGTATTTTGCTAAATGAGCATTGGACATGCGATAAGATTTCAGGCCTTTGAAAATTCATGATTTCCTTCATGCTATAGGATCAAAATTTAGTGTAAAAGCACAAACCATTAGATCATACTCTTAGATTAGCCTTGAATGTGTTGTCACCATGCGTTGAGTTTGTGAGCTTTCAAGGCCTTATTGAAAAGTCTTTGGGCACCTTTACATCATTGGATTAAAACCTAGTGATAGAGTGTATGACATTGATCTACATAGATGACCTAACATTAAACTTTCACATTATTAATACTGAAACTTATGCTTAAGTCCCTTATGCTAAGGTTTGTTTCTATCAAACATGAAACAAATCTTTGGCTAAGGGGTTTATGCCTAAGTTTTCTGATTTCTACACAAGGGGGGTCATAGCCTACATATTTTATGATAATGTTTATGCCATGTTTAATAAACATAATATAAAAATTGGTCTATAATATTTATGCCAAGGATTATGATGAAGAGGATCAACATGACATAATTGTCTAATAACACATAAGATTTTATTGTATTGATAAAACACATTAATATCCTTTAGCTAGATGCATTTGGTCTAAATTTTATTCTATAAGAACTTTATTTTCAAAATAAGACTTATCATAAGTCTATAATTTAATGTTCTTAATGTTTAAATAAAATTTCATGGGAAATTTAAAGTATAAATTTAGACTAGAATTATTTTGCATACTTAGATTATGAGACTATTTCCACATTTTACAATTTGAAGACTTCTAGTGTTGGAGCATTTTTTGAGTACTTCCCTTAGTCTATAAATCCATTTCAAAACCTTGAAGCAAGATTTTGGAGTCTATTTTGACTCTGAGCACAATAATTCATCAACTTAAATTAGATAGTCTCATGAACATCAAATGTGTCCTTGAAGATGTTAAATGACAGTTGTGTGAATGATAATTTTAAGCAAGTAATGTACTTAATTTGATGGGCTTAAAGTTGAAATTCATGCAGATGTCAAATACATTTTTATGGATTTGAAATGATGGTCATGTTAATGTCAATTTTAAGCTTCTCAAATTATTATGACCTAGTGTGAGAATTCCACTTGTCATTTCCAAGGGGCCTCTTAGGATCTTAGACCTAATTTGCTTTGTCAAATCAAAATTCTTGACAAAGATCAATCATAGGATCATTATCTGGGAGCTCACTTATGATTGGATATTTATATCGAGTGGGCCTTTTTTATTTTAATCCTTAAATGCAAGGGTACCCCATATCGATGATTTGGGCCTTTCATAGTCTTTTGACTTTTCAAGTGTGTCTCACACCATTTGATTGAGTCTTTGCAAGTAAGTGAGAAGCATTGATCATGATCTAAGGGATTGAATGTGATTGGTATGATGGGTTATATACAATATTCTATTGGTTTTTCTTATATCATCTGATCAAAGGCTATGATGAAGCATAATCCATTAGATCATAAAATATGCATGTTGTTTAAAATTATGCTCAAGTTTTCCTTACTCTATTGGATCAAATTCCATGATAGAGCATAGGCCATTGGATCATACAAGATGCAAGGAATTTAAGTTAATATAATATAGATATAAAAGACTTAGGCTTAATGTGTTAAGACTATGGTCTCGTTTATATTAATAAATACTATGGGGCCTTAGGTTTAAAACCTTAGGCTAAGTTATAATGGAGGGAACAATATAACATAAAAAGTGACTCAAGGAACCAAAAATAGGATAAGGTGTTAAGACTAAGGTCCTATTAGTAATAATAAATACTATGGGGCCTTAGGGTTAAATTCTTAGGCTAAGTTAGGAAATATCAACAGGACCTTGCAGAATGAATAACTAGTTTGGCATACAAAGGAACCTTTAAAGGGGAAACATATCAAAGGGGACCAAGAATTTTAAGTTAAGTTTTAGGTATGTTAAAAAAAATGACTAATATTAAAACATTAGCTTTATCCTTAGGTCCAAAATGGATTTCAAAATGGTTCCCACCAATTTGATTCTTACCAACTTTCAAATTTAAACTGAGGCTTTTCCCATGGTCTTTGACTTAATTTCCTAGGAACAAAACCATGGAACCTATGACTAAAAGCCATAAATAACATTTATTAGTGATGTTAGTCCAGATTAAAGTAAATAAAAACCATTTAAGCTTAATTTTAAGTAATCAAATGATATTCAGATTCTATAAATGACCTTAACATGCTAAACTCCATATTCAAACCTCAAGGTTTCTCAAGGGTCCCAATTTTTAGAAAATGAGGGTATGTTGACCCCAATATATTTTTAGATACATGATGAAATAAAATTTAGTATAATAATGTAAATTTATACATAGTAAGCTAAGCATTTGGAACGAATCATATGGTGAGCAATAAAGAGCTGTGATATGATTCAATATGCATTGTAAAGGGTATTTATAAGTCTTACATTGCATAAGGAGTCTTCTTCCTATCTGTAAGATATGTATAGTGAAGATGAAATTTAAACCCATAAATAAGGAACTAATTAAATTTTGGGAGAAGAATCATAAGCATCCATATGTGAAAAAGAAGAGAGTAGTTTATGAGAAGAGAGGAAATAATGAAGGTTTGATACAATAAGTCTGTAAATAGGGTCTATAGCATGTAATTTAATGATGTGATAAATAAATAAAAGTGTTTCTTTGATGGAAAAATGTTTTATTATTCCTATTATGTATTTTAATTTTTTTTGTGTATGGGATTGATGTTAAATTATGTATTTGAGCCCTTGTAAGCATAATGGTATGTAGAAACACATAATTATGAGTATGAAAAGAACTGATAGAGAGGAGTTGGATGTGTCTTTATAATACATGTGAAGAATTCGAACACTGATAAGGTAAGAATACTTAAATATTATTTATTTTTATCATTATTTTAGATTAATCATTCAATAAGTGGTAGTTTAGTCCAATTATGCTCTTTTCAGGTCAAAACAAGGAAGAATACTGATATAATTACACATAGTGGGTTGCTTGTGTGGATGCTTAATTTTGACTACTTTTATGTCATTTCAATTTATAGTAAAGGACACAATTTAAGACTAGAAATAATTTGAATTTCCCATATTCATCCATGTAATGTATTTATTTACCCAATAATATCATGAGGCTAGTTTATTTGGTGTATTACCCTCTATGCACTAATATCCTAGTCTGGTTTCAATTGTAGTCAAATTATGATCTACTAATTTGACACTTTTATCCTATTAAGCAATTGATTCATAACATTAAAAAAATTCCCAAACTCCAAAACCCAATAATTAAGATTTATTAAATTAAAAATATTAATTAACTTGCCTAAATAAAAAAACCAAATCAAATTAGTGAATTTAATTTATCAAAAAAAGAATTTTGAGACAACTATGAAGTCAAAGTTCAAAGGGGAATAATAAAGTGATTTATTAATTTTAAAATATTCCAAAATTATGAGTCACAACCTCAAAAATGTCTAAAGTGAGTTGTCATTCCTCATAAATATCTAAAATTGAGGTGTCAATATTTCATGAGTGCTTTGACCCAACCCAGGGTTAGCTTAACTCAACCTAGGTTAATTTAGACTCAAACCAAGTTAAAATTTAGCCTATCTTCCCTAGCATGAGAGTTAGTTATTTGATGTATAAATACACGTTCCCACACCATATGCCAACAAGATTTTATGTGTAATGTTTTTCTACTAAAATTCCTTCAAGATGCCATTGAGAGTATTGTTATAATTCCCAATTTATGTCTAGCTTCAAACCAAGCCACAAGTTACCATTGAAGAGATGCTACCACCATGGATAAGCATTGATAGAAGATTTTAATTATCATAGTCTAAGAACAAACATACTTTTTCCAATAAGCATCAAATTTGAAAAAGGAGGTAAATTACCTACATTATT
This sequence comes from Torreya grandis, assembly GCA_037957365.1. Classification (NCBI taxonomy): domain Eukaryota; kingdom Viridiplantae; phylum Streptophyta; class Pinopsida; order Cupressales; family Taxaceae; genus Torreya; species Torreya grandis. The sequence continues at coordinate 497,079 of JARHVA010002437.1, read as the reverse complement.
TATATCTCTCTTTTATGACCTTGGTTATTATGTTATGCTCTGCCTAGTTCTTAGGTAAGAGTGTTTATTCCTAGTGTACTTTTATGCTTAATTTTTGTCATTTAAACTAACAAGGGAACAATCTACATTTTGTTTACTCTTCAAACTCTTAAGATACAAAATGACAAGTCCAATTGGACTACATGTACCTTATGGCCAAGTATAATGATACGTTAACCTTAGTTTTTTATAACAAATGCATTTAGTTCTTAAAGTTTAAATTTTTAACCTTGAAATTAACATCATTTTTAATGTAATTAGTGGTTTCTCCCTTTGTAACAACCACTTCACTAGTTATGTGTTTGTTCATGATCTTTATGTGTACAAAAAAAACATCTTCAAACATATAGATTTGGTTTGTTAAATGGTGGGTTCACTCTATATAATCGATATATTAAACCCTACTAAACAATGGCTTTGCCAGGTATAATTGCACTATGTTTCAATGGATTCACCTATTTTTTTTTAATCTCTATTCAATGACTTCACCACATCTCACTGAGAGCTTCACCCTGCTAAAATATCTCTTCACAAAAGTGTTCTCTATGTATCTATTAGTAAGAAAATAGTGGAAAGAGCTCAACATGGATTGTTGTTTACTCATTTGATTTTTGGCTTAGAGACAAGTAAACCCACTAATAGTTTTCTAGGAACAAAGGTAGATAAAAGGAGTTGTAGGCATTTATAAAAATCACATACACTTACTTTTGGTGCTTACAATCCATTTAATCAAACTTATATTTTAGTTTTTGAATATTTTACAAGTGCAAACAAGGCCAAGGGACCAAAATTTCAATCATATTTTAATTTAGGGCTATTAAAAGGAACATACATTTTAGTTAGATCTCCTACGAGTTTTTTCAATTTATATTTTTTTTTCTATTATTAGATAAATTTCAAAGTTCATCAGACTAGATTTCCTTTGTGAAAAATTAGAAACTATTGCATGTACACTCTCCCCCCATACCCTTCAAGGAATATGGGTGACCAAAAGCAATTAGTTTATTACCTTGTTTATTTAGTATTATTATAAATAATGGTGTGTATGCTCTCCCTAATATTTGAGTGACTTGGGTGACCCAAAAATGAAATCTAAAGTCTTTCCATTTTATTTCCTTACATTTGGATTGTGGATGGGAGCTCGTTTCTTCCTCACGAGTTCTATATGGGAGCATTGACCGAGGGTTTCATCTTCCAACGTCATACCAACACAATACATGGTGGGGTAAATAAATTGGCCATGTGATACTATAATTGACATGGGAATTAATGGATAGCTTCTCTTACCCTACCAAAAACCCAAGTTAGGTCTTGCTAAACATCAAACTCTACTAAGTAGTACATATCTAGATTCACTATGCAACAAAATAGACTCTTGCATAGTAAGTTAGCAAGTATGAACCCAATTGACATGATTTTTCCCTTGTGGTAACCATACTTGGGACCATTTAGTACATTATAAACTTATATATTTTTAGTAAACCCCACTTGTCACAGAATTTATTGCCAAATTCTAAGTGATCCTCACTCTAAGTCCATGCCAGGTACCAAAGCTTGAGAGACAAACGGGGGCATAAAAAAATATACCTATACATGTACTTTAATTTTTAGAGTAAAAATCAATTCCTCAAAATCATTGGTATATCAATGAAAACTATGGTAAATCTACATACACCCATTTTAATTTAGGTATAGGATGAGCCATTAGTGTTATTTTTATTTTCTTTCATTTACATGTGTGTTTTAGGCTAAAAGTATTTACTTTTATTATTGCATAAAAATAAATCCAAAATGTCATGTTGTTTTCACACCACTTTATCCTAAGAGGTGTTACTCTATCTATTTTGTGTCCCACTTTTTTCTTTAGAGTTTTTATTCTAAAACCATTTGTGTGTCACTTGTTTAAACATGGTGTTGTTATGCTATTCATTTCATCTCAAACCTTTGACATGGATTTTTGAGTGCAAAACCATTATTTACCAATTTTTTGAAGGAGTGTTATTATGCTTCTTAAATCATTACAAATATATTATAATTTGTGAGATCAAATTCCAAACCATTATTATACCTCTTTTATTTCAAACGTGTGGTTACATTGTATATATCAGTCTAGCCTTTTTGTCTTAGAACATTCAAGTCTTTTCACATTAAATTTAAAACTCTTTCAAAGTATAAATCCTAAACTAATTAGGTTGATGGAAAAATTTTGTCTAATTTTCACTTAGGTTGTCTACCTTTTTGTGTTTAGATTATGTTACTTGTGTTGATTTCCTAGTTGATCTAAACACCCATTTCCCTAGACCTAGTAGTTGTTATTTTTATTTTGTCTTGTTTGAGAGTCCTTTGAGAAAAGTTGTTTCTACTTGACATTTTTGAAGTTTGTTATGTCAATATCTAAATGTTCTAGCTGCATTGTTTAAATTGTTTATTTTAAATCAAGATTCCAGTCTTAGTGAGCCAATTTCCATAGTCTTGTTTTTTTGAGTTCCTATTCAAGTTATTTGTTTCCAAGTCTAGCCTTATTTTTCCATATTAAATGATTATAACAACCTTTGGGAAAAATTTTGTTATCATTAGATCATAGTTCATAATTATTTTATCTTGTTTATATACTTTTGTCACTTATTAAAACTTCCATTGGGAAAATTAGTACCTTATCCATATATGAGTTTTGAGATTTTTTGTTACTTTTTATACTCATTATAACCAACTTTGGGAAAATTGATATCATTTTTTAGACCAATTTCATGTTTTTTTGTCATTACCTTTACCTAATTTAGTTATTTTACTGTTTGGACCTCTTTTACAGATTCAAAGGTTATTTATTTTTAGACCTTGTTTGTTTCTTACCTTTAGACACTTTGAGTTTCACAAGACCTAGATATAGATCCAAACATGCCTCATTAGACACATAGTAGGACTATGCATAATTCAGACAATGAGAACTTTATGACCAGGGAATCTTTTGTTCAATATCTTATTTGAACATGCATCAACTAGTTATAATCAAGATTTAGTCCAAATGCTGAAATAAAACCAAAGTACACTTACAAAAGGGAGAGGCCTTATGGGTGAACAAATGGAATAAGTACAACAAGCGTATAAAAGTAATCTTGACCTAGATCACAATATTAACACAAGGGTTATTTATAACACACCAATTATTGAGATATCTCCATAAAATAGGTAACAAATATGTACTTTAGGCTCTGCAAGCCAAAACAAAGACCCATTTAGCCAAAGCAAGTTGGTGACATGTATAATGTCCCTATTTTTACTGAAGAGACTACTGCTCAAATAGGAGACCTCATTCAAAATGTTGTGAATAAAACATAGGTGCATCCCAATTTAAACTAAAGTAGGTTTAATTTACCACTAAGCAATATATAATAAATTCCTCCAAATAATGTTATGATTAGATTACAATAACATAGAATAGGTAATCCTATTTCCTAAAATCAACAATCAACCTCCACTCTACAACCAGCTACTTACTCATGTGTGAAATAGGAGGAAAAAACCAAAAAAAGATCAAATTACAACCAAAATGAGTGTGTAATAATATGCAACCTCAAAATGTGATAATGAATGTTCTATCATAAAAAAACATATCGATATACCTCATCAATCACCAACATTGTTATACAAATAATGTGTTTATATTGGTTAGAAAGCGTTAGTTGGTAAATAATAATAGATACAAATCCCAAATAATTACCTAACCAATAACAAGTGCCAATGCAACAATAAGTGTCTATTCCATATCAAGTATCAATCTAATAATAGGTGTTCAACTAATAACAAGGTTCTTATGTACAATAGGTATTAGGTGTTAGGAAAATATTGCATTTCACCCAATGGGTATCACACATGAAATAAGGATCCAAATATAAACATAATAAATAGTAGGTATGTAGTCAAAAATGTGTTCACCATATACAATAGGGTTTAAAAAGTAGGCTACAAGTTCCTTCCCAAACCCAAAAATACCAACACATCCCATAGAGCCAAATGCCATTACAATAGTCCTAATTCACTAGACAGAGTTATGTAGCCATTCTAAACTAGAATGTGTTTCAACCATAATATATTATTTATCCATAATATAATCCCAATACATAGATATGCATACATGGTCATCTGACCAATTTGACTAATATTCCTTAATATGCCTACCCCAGTGAAGGTAATCCACAATTGACTGCATAACCTTAATAATAAAAATCTAATCCATCCAACTTCCTTTCCAAAGAGTTATGATAGATGAAATGTGAAATTAAAGTTATACAAATTGGAAAATAAATAATGAAATTCAATCTGGATGAAATAGGCTCTTTTCCATATATCAAGGAGTATTTGCAAATGCCATATCCATCAGGATATGAGCCACCTAAATTTTAAAAGTACAAGGGCAAAGGTGAAATTAAATATCATATAAAATAATTCTTTATTTCATTCCAACCAGTGGCATATAATGACATATACTTGATTCTTATCTTTCTAAGAAGTCTAGCTAGATAAGCCTTGGACTAGCTATTGAAATTGCCAAAGAATTATGTACCTTACTTAAATGATCTTTTAAAGAAGTTCATACAAAAATTTTCAAATAATATTTATCATGATGTTATAGTTATGGATTTATTCCAATCTAAATAAAATATTGGTAAGATCTTTGTTGTATACTTACAACACTAGAGAACACTAGTGAGCTGGTTTACTCACAAATTATAGGATAAATAGATATCATACTATCTCAAACTATATTATCATCATACATTCAAATATTTTATAGATAAAGGAATGCATATTAATAAATCCCCTATCAACAAATGGATAATCAAGTTATCCTCTTATAATAAGAGACTGAATCAATAAGGCCAACAAAACTAAAACTAAAACCAAGGACAAAACCATTCTTAGAACTCAATCCAAATACCACCTTTAATGCCACCTCAAACAAAAAACAAAAAAAATTCCTACACATTATAAATTTAATAATAATTTTATTGATAATGGGGTTAATAAATCATGTCATGATCATACAGTGTAACATTGGTTGTTCATTTACCTCTACCCACGCAATAACCACCTCTTCCATACATTCAACTAAAACCTCTCAAAACCAACCACCAAAAAATAAAAACCAATTGAAATCCCATCATCCAAGGATAAGACCACCCATTTCCAAATAGTTTAGTGACCTTGTTGAACCTATTGGATTTGTGTTCTATATATTGGTCCAAGAGAATATGAATAGTTAGACAATTCCAAAGATATTTCTTAAAGGGATTCCTTTTCTTGGTTGATACAAATAACTTGAATTTTTTGAGTACTATCACATTAGAGGGAATTCCATAAGGTTATGAATCCAAATTAGGTATTTAATTGAGAATATGTTAGAAAATGGAGAGAAAGAAAGAGACATCCATAATCCTATGGCCAATCATAACTTGGGTATCTATCAGAATCCATTTCCCCAACATAACAATGACAATAGCCAAGAATAGTAACAAAAATAACAACAATGGTAGAGAACTCCATAATAATATAAACATAAACAATACTAACCACAACCGTAAAAAAATGGTTAGAACTAAGGTGAAAATGACTAAACCAACCAAAGAGGCCATCATATCATCACATATGCCTATAAAAATGTTTTAGGACACATTTTAGGTGGTTGCATTTCCACTATCATAATTAACCCTAGGTAAAAAATAATAGACCTAGAACCTCACCTAATAATTCCTATCAGCTAAGGCCTATCATCCTCCTTATGCTGATAATTATTATACAGACTGTGTTAGTATCCAAGCTCAACACCACTGTAGAATTATCATTTCAAACCTCATTACATACTAAAAAAACTACCAAATCCAAAATCCATATTACAATTTCACAATCAAAACTCGATGAGATATGCTTGCTATCGAAAGACTACAACTAAATACTGCAAATGAGACCATTCATCCTTCTATGCCTATCTAAAATAAACCAACTAACAAAACTAAGGGGAAGACCTATTATATTATGGAAAAACTGAAGAAGACACATGTACACATACCCCTCATGTATTTTATCAACATATATTATCCTTAAAGGCATCCTAAACAAGTACTTAAACTAGTCCCTCATGCCAAATGATATCACTCTAGAAAAATTATAAGCCATGGTAATACACTTAGTCCCTAGCTACTATCTTACCTTTGACCAATTGTTATGTCATCTCTAGCCCATTTGCATAATAACTCATTATACATTGAGGTTAGTAAAATAAACCATAGATTTTAACACATCATTATAGATAATGGTTTGGGTCTCAACATTGTGTGTCTAATTTTTGTCAAACATATTAGATATAAAGTAGTTGACTGACATCTAGATACCATCCTTATCAACATATATGATAATGAAGAATGGGAATCTCAAGGTACCATTTGCTTACCAGTGATCATTAAGCCTTTGACCCATGACACTTAATGCCATGTTTTGGATCTCAAACTATATTAAAACCTATTATTGGGTTGAACCTAGATCCATGAAATCAAGGCGATAACTTAATGTAAAAAAAATTCCACATTCAGGATTAGAAGTGACAATAACAACTAATATTTAGCCATATAAGTATTTTAAATACTTTGAGACCAAGTATAAAAGATACAACTATCAATTTTTCATGAATCCTATGGCCAAATCAAATGGAGAAAGAGCTAAAAAATAAAAATCCATTGAATTAGACCCAAAAGCTAATTACATTTACCTAGACATGTTAATCTCTACCTTAGCCATGCCTCAATAAGACATTTCAAACCACTTATATATAACTAACAATTTTCTTAGAGAATACATTACCCATAATGCATTCCATATCTCCGAATTGCATAAATTCCAAAAGTTAATAGGAGATCTAAGGCCAAAACTACTCACATGGATTATAAAACCAAAGGAAAATATCATTTAAATAAGCCTATCATTTTAAAACCATCATTTGGCCTAAAATAGGATCCCTTAGGAGAAGATGATTCATGGCTTTACAATGATGAATTAGTTGAATTTTACCAAAGCAAAAAGTATCATATTCCTAACCAGATTATGGATCACCTAGCTTATGAAGGCTAAGGCCTGGGGCTACATCAACAAGCATGATCAAACTAGGCTTAATGACCAAGTAAAAGGGAACCCATGGTATTGGATTTAAACTACTTAAGGGTGATCCCGCATACCTTATTTATGGTCAAACACTAATGATTAGTGAAGATGATGTTGAGAATGACATAGGATTTGAGTATAACATCTATGATGACCTTGATGCTAAAAATTTGTTTAACCCCCATGGAATTTATACTTTTAACCCTGTGTATCAACCCTTTACCATCCATAATTGATAGACTAGGACCAATAAGATTCAACAATTCCATTAGATGAGTTGAAAATGATGAGCCCATATACAACTTTTTGTGATTGAGAAATCACATTCCTCTTAGAGACTTAAGCAAGGATTTTTTTATTAGATTGGATCTTGATGCCTATTTCAGAGAGTGGGTAAACATACCTAACCCAAATCAAAAATAAAATCCAACATTGAGGTCTAATTATTGAAAAAAAAATTGAGGCACTTTTTGACCATCGAAAATGTAAAGAGAAAGACAAATCTCTTTTGTGAAAATTGGTTTTTGGTGCCATTGGATGGGATGCTCACCCCATTTCCTATGAAGCACATGAGACATATAGTCCAAATACTAATTATGGATAAGAGATTAATACTGAGGAGTGGCAAGATTTTACACATGTTTCTCAAGAGTGACCTAAGGTATTTGTTTCATGGTTGTTTCTAACATTAGGAGATTCAGATTCATCCTATTTAGTAGAATTGGATGAGATAGTCTGCTTGGAGGACTTTTCCATTACCAATCAGTTTAAATCCTTTCCAACTATTATTAATGATGGTTATACATATTTTGTTGAGAATACTTCAAAGGTGAATGTTGGGACTCAAGAGGACCCAAAGTAGATTAAGCTAGGCATGTCCCTCACTAAGGAGGAACATGAATTTTTTAAATCCATTCTAATGGAATTTGTTCACATATTTACATGGGCCTATTTTGACATCCCAGGTTTAGACCCTACCTTTGTTGTACACCATATTTTTATATATCCTAATGCCAATCCCATTAATCAGAAGCTGCATAAGATGCATCTTCATATTGTTGTGCCAGTCAAAAAAGAGTTGGAGAAAATCTTAAATGGATTATGCATCAGGCTTATTGACTATTCATAGTGGATTTCAAACATTGTGTTAGCAAGTAATAAACTATAAGGTATCAAAATCTATACTGATTTCAAAGATATTAAAAAAGTCTATCTGAAAGATGACTTTAATTTGCCTAATATTGACATCATAGTTGATTCAATGGCTAGGTATGAAATTATTTCTCTAATGGATGGTTTTTTAATTTAGAATCAGATCAGAATAACACCAGAAGGCCAAAATAAGATAATGTTCACAACTCTATTGGTAATGTTTTGCTATCAAGTGATGCCATCATAATTAATAATGATGGAGCCATTTAGCAAAGAGCCATGACAATGATTTTCCATGACATGATACACGACATATTTGAGTACAATGTCAAGGACATCCTAGGTAAATAGAAGACCATTATATAACATTTATCCCTGCTATGAAGAATATTTGAGAGACTTTTATAGTAAAATGTTAGGCTTAATCTAGAAAAGTATGTATTTGGTATAACTTATTGTAAGTTGTCAGGCTACATTGTCTCTCATAAGGGCATCAAAATGGACCTAGTACAATTTCATGCATTAAAAAAAAGGCCACCACCATATACCTTGATTAAGATCCATAGTTTGTAGGGAAATATTTAATCTATCAGATGTTTCATCTCATAATTATCTAATAAATGCCACCCATTATGAACTTATTGAAGGAAGGTGTTAAAGTTGTTTAGAATGAAGATAGACAAAAAGCACTCAATTAGATTAAATAATATCTTGCCAACCCACCTATTTTGTTACAACTGACACCAAATAGGCCATTACTTCTTTAGCTTTCAGCAAATGAGAATGCCCTGGGGGAAATTTTGGCATCGCATGATGAACATGGAAAAGAGCATGTCATGTATTATCTGAGATGAAGATTCATCATGTATGATCATAACTATATGCTAGTTAAAAAAATCCTATTTGGAAATGGTGTTTTCATCACAAAACTTGTGTCGTTATATGCTAAATAATAAGACCACTATTATTGTAAAATTAGATCCACTCAAGTATCTAATTTTCATGTCATCTATATATGCTATATGATAAAATAGATCATGTTATTGAGTGAGTTTAAAATTGAGTATCCCAATTAGAATTCCATTAAGGGGAAAGTAATCACATATTATCTTTTAGATGCTCCTCTTCAAGATACTCAACCACTTACATTTGGATTTCCAAATGAGAAAATTATGACTAATGAAGATGTATAAGCACCTCCTAAGGCTAAACATTTTAATTTTTTATTTGATAGTTCCTTTATAGCTCTTGGATCATATATCAGAATATTATTTTCTATGCCATAAGTGGATGAAATTCCCATGTCCTTTTGTATTGAATTTACCTATACCAATAACATATCCAATTACAAATAACTCATTTCATGGATTTATCAAATAGTATAATAGAACATTCAATATTTATTGGTTCATGGTGATTCCTATTTAGTCATCAATCAACTCACAGACTAACACTAGACACAGTATGATAAGTTGGTTCCCTATAAATATATGGTCGATACTCTCAAGCATTAGATTGCCAACATCCAATTTGAAATAATACCTTGGATTGATAACAAAATAACTAATGCTATGGCCATTATTAGATCTATGATTCAGAGCACAGATAGAGAGAAAAGGTCTATCAATTTATTTTTAAACACATCTTAGCACTGACACATGAATAATTATTTTTTGAGATGGGTTATGACATTTTTGGTCCCATGTCTCCTTGGTACTCAAATATATATTCCTATCTTCAAGACCAAAATATTCCTCCTAATTTATCATGTAAAAAACAAAAATCCTTCACCCATAAATCCTTTTGCTATACCTTACTTGAACCAACCTTGTATCGTAGAAGCTATGATGGAACTCTACTTCCTTTCTTACCTTGCATAGAATCAAAATTAGCATTGAGGGAAGTCCGCAAAGGAGTTTGTGGATCCCAAACCAACATGGAAATCTTATCCAAAAAATTATTACGTAATGGTTATTATTGGCCAATGATGGAAGAACACACAACTTCATATGTGAAGATGTGTGTCAAGTGTCAAAAGCATGCCAATCTAATTCATGATCTAGCCAATACACTCAAACCATTGATAATACCATGGCCATTATCAACATGGGGAATAAACCTCATAGGGAATATAAATCCTATGTCTTTATATGGACATAAACATGTCTTAACTTCTATTTAATACTTCACTAAGTGGGTGGAAGCCCTTCCATGTAATTATTTTATCATTAAACAAATCTCCAAGTTCATATTCAACCATCTCATATGTTGTTATAGTATCCCCTTTAATATTATATATGATAATAGTGTATCATTTAATAATAGATACATGAAATTACTTTGTTCTTAATACCACATCAAGAAACATTTGTCTACTACCTACCACCCTCAAGGTAATGACCAATTTGAGGCTTATAATAAAGCATTGTTAATATTATGAAGAAGTATGTCAACGAAATTGGTTCTAATTAGAACTTAAAATATTTAATTCCATTTGGGAATACCATACCACATTCCATGGTCAAACTGGAACTAAAACCTATTTACTTGTTTATGACACTAAATCCATTCTTCCATATTAAGGTTATGTTCCCTTCTATCTAAATTTTGTTGCAACACATCATTGACAACAAAGACTATAGAGTAGCTCACTTATAAGAGATATATATAATTGATGGAAAATGTTTAGATGCCTTGAATAATCTTCAGTTATATTATAACTGACTAAAGAGCCAATACAATGGGCTTATTAAGCATCATGAATATGAGCTTGGTGACCTAGTGTTAAAGGAGAATGTAAATGTTGAAAGGAAGGAAAAAATGAAATCTCCAACCAAAATAGTTATGGACCTATGTATTTGTTTCTAACTATGGTTTTGGAGCATACATAATTGCTATACCAAAGGGAAATGAATTGATGAACCAATGAACATAATGCATGCCAAACATTTTTTATGCTTGAGGGACTTAGACTATTGTCTACAAGGATTGTCTAGGTTATGTCACTTTATAACCATTATTTATAATATACCTTTTTACCATTATACCATGAAATTAACCCTTCACATCTAGTTATTTTTACCTAAACCCTCATGTCACATTTGGATCTGGTTCTGATTCATTTCTAGTTTAGGAATGTTCAGTGGTTGATTATAGATTCAGTTCTAACAGTTGTTTCAAAGCTACATGTTTGATTGGGAGTATATGAAAGTAGTATGAAAGTGGTCTTGGAAATTACATTCTTAATTTATTGTTACATTTATAACTCATGATAATAATCATAAAATCCTATGTGTAAATTAGTAGAACTGACCCTTTACCATTATTTCTTAAATATAACCACTTATGGGAAAATTGAGAAAAACACATTTACAAAGCATTACTGTATCACCTTGCCATCACTATTGTGATATAAATTTACATTTTAATATTATTAAAACTTTATAGTTCTTAATTAGATGAAATTTTTTTAGGTGGGACTACAATGACCTAAGATCCTATAGGACTATGTAGGCAATGCTAAATTCATGTTAAGGTTAGATCAATCACCCCTTTGCCATGTTGTCACCATTACTCAAGCATGTTTAATCCATGATATTGAAATTTTATGAGTTGTACCATCATGTATCTCATAATTATTTATTGAGTTAATATACCTAAAAATTTCCAAAAACATTTGAAATAGTTCAAAAACCCTTAAATATTCATAAAGACTAGGGAAATCCTAACAATAACAAAA
>JARHVA010002437.1:440000-480000 GCA_037957365.1 Torreya grandis | reverse complement strand
TCCTATGAAAGATATAAATATCTTGGTAGCTACATAAGTCTCCAATAATCATATATTATTGTGGTAGTGGTGTCTAGAACAATCTCCATCTGTGCATAAGAAATTTAAGGATATGTTAGGTATCCTCAAGTGTCACACTAACATCCTTAATTGGTAACTAAAATATGGGCATATCACTATTCTAACACTCATATAACACATTAAAATATGCTTAATTAACTTCAATGACTACCATCCATGCCACGTTATGAAGATCTAACATCTACAAGAAACCAAATAAGTCCTATATCTAGATCTATAGTGTCTACAAATAATGTGCTCCTCTCTCTTAATATGTAATAACATCTAATCACTCCTACAATCAAAAAAGTTAATTTTAGCCTAACTATATGTAGTTAATTGAGCCTAAGCCTAACATACCATTTTTAGAGCATGCCCTTTTTGTTTTCACAAAATTGGTGACTATTATAGGCTTAATTTTCACCCTTGGAGAGGTTTTTTCAGGCACTCTCTAACTAATCTATAATATTAGGATAACCCAAGGCTATGAGTAACCTATTTTGGTGCTAAACCTCTAGAGAAGGTCATCTTCCTCTTTGATGCTCACCTAAGACTAATACTAAGCCTAAGACTTCACAGGAAAAGGGTTAGAAAGAGAATAAGGGCTCTTAATAAAGTTAACCATGTGATACACCAAAATTAAGAGGGAAACTCCAATAAGATCAAACTCACATTATAACATTAGTGGATCATAATAGCTCAAAAAACCTCAAGATCAAGTTAATTTGCATAATTATTTCGTAGAAGATGTTCAAAGTAGAACATTAATCTAGACCTACAAATAAAATTGAAAAATTCATAAACAAGGTCAGAAAGGAGTACAATGGATCAGGAAGATAATATTTCATGTAATGTCATCATACACAAATCATCATATGTAGATTCAAGGAAAGATATAAGTAAAGAAAGTCCTTAATAAATTAAGTAGTTCTTACACATTATTGACAAGGTTGAGCCTAATCAATGTGAACATACTTTGCAGTATCTCAAGGAATGTACCATCTCCTAGAAAGATAAAAGAGTCTAAAATATGAGAACCCTTTACAAGATAGAAAGAAAGGGATAATATAAGAGAAGGGGAAGTGAGAGAGAAAGGGGGAGTACATTTTTTATGATAATCAATGATCTATCATCTTTATGAGATATTTCACTAGGAATTTGGTCCAATTAGAATAAATTATTATGAGTAAGATATTTGTTATTTAACCAAATAACCTCTAAATCATTCCATTGGTTGAATAAGCTGCACTAGAAGACAAGAGTTTGCCAAAATTGGTATGTCATGATCTTGATGGAAATGAATGCTCAAACTAATTTCCAATTCCCCAAGTCCTTCTACTTTGGATATTTCACTAGATTTCATTATAAGAACAAAATATTTATATTCATGTATCTGACTGAGCCATGCCTCAAGTATATCTAAGTGGCAATTTTTTAAAGCTAATATCATGTTGAAAGCACTACACATCTCTCTATTTAAATTACATACCTACTCCATGTTTATAAAACTGGGCCCAATGTAATTATAGATGAAAACCAATCTAAGGATAATTAATATAGATGGCACTTTGTTCAATGTCAGGGCCTTTTGGTAACTAGTCACCACCCCTTTGGTTTATATTAGATATAAAAGACATATTTTACCTCTGTAAACTTCACTTAAAACATTTTCATCCAACCTAAGTATGCATCAATGTCTTATCCTTTAATTTCTTCCAACTTAGGTCAAACTTAAATTTGAGTCCTTTTATCTTGATTGCCAAGTTGTGTCCATTTTGCTTTATCGACTTTTGTTGAACATCCCAAATTTTCTCTTCACTATTGGTTATATGTAATTGACCTGGATCATTGACCCTTTTGAATCTATTTTAATCCATTAGATTTTGAGATTTAATTAAACACAAACCATAGATCTTTGGGATCCATTGCCTCAAGCTCAATTTCTCATTGGTTTTTGAGATTGATTACCATTTGACTTGCTCAAGCTCCTACATGCTTGATAAATGTCAGCTATGCATTCCTTCTTAGGTTACCACCAAGTATTATGAATCTAAATGGTTACTTTATGGATTTTTAAAATGATGTTCATGTAGATGTCTATAATTTTTGACCAGCTTTGAAATTTTATAACTTGAAACAAAAATATCATGTGGACACCAAACTTATAGTTATTGGACCTAATGCTGAATAAAACAAACCCTTTTGATATACTAACCATTTGATATTTCTAAATGATTTTGTAAAATGTTGAAGTTGATTGATCCATGTGATCCTACATGACATTTTGATGATAGTCCAATGTAAAATGGCTAAGTATGGAAACATAGCCAATTCTACATTAGGAGCCAAATTTAAACATGCATATCTTATTTTATGATTTATCATGTGAAATTCAACTTGGCACATATGAACTAGACTTGAAAATGAACATACCATATGATTGTTTCTTCTTGAGATTACCACACATGTAATATCTAGCACCATGAAAATGCCTACTTATCTATTCTGCCACTAGATCCAAACATATAGAGAAGCTCTGGATAGAATGAGTGGACTAGATGAATTCCATATGCTCCCATGCTTATCCTGAGCACTCCATATGGTCTCTATATCTCTATACTAGTCTTTATAAATTGATGAATTATACTTTAAGTGAAGCTAAAGTGATTAAAAATCTTTGTGAACTTCATGATTTCTCCATTCCACTCATTCTATCTGGAGCTAGTTTAGACCATTTTGATCATTTGATCAATCAAGAACTTTGCCTCTTTCTCTACATCATGATCTTTAATCATTGGGCACACACTTGGTATGTGGGATAAATATTAACAAAATTTTTGGTGACTCATAGGGAAGCATGCCTATTATGCTTGATAACCCAATTCATTTTGTCTTATCTAATCCATTAGGCATGGTGTCACTTACCTAAAACTGAGTTGATCATTAAGATGATGCAAGGTTACCTCCTTCTGAAACTTCCTCTATAAATAACAAGGACTAAAATAAAATAACAAAGGCAAATTCATGTAGGAAAATGCAAGAAAGAAATAACAAATAACCTACTAAATAAATGCACATAAGGGCACTTAGAGAAAAAATAGATATTAATCTAATATATACAAGACCTTTTCAAAGCTGGTCCTCCTTGATCAAAATGGAAACCTCTCATATCATCTATTTATAATAAATTAGGATGGAAAATACCTTGCATTAGAGGTACTGGAATTGGTGAACCAAGCAGTTTGATGGTCAATCCTTTTGATGTAATCCCTAGTGGATTGAGTGGAATGAACATGTATCTAATGTAGATGTACTGGTTCATGTCTTCCTAACCTAGTTCATTTTGGATTGCAAGAGCACTTGCTTGATGTTTCTCTCCATTCCTAAAAAAGTCTTGCATGAAGGCTTCATCTAGGTTCATGGGAGCAACTGCACTTGGTTCAATTGGTGGTTCAAAAAGACCATGTTCTTTCACCTTATCCTTGTGTAAATCAGGACTGATCATGTATAGAGTATCATGTTCATGGTCTTTTTGGAAGAATGGTAGGTCCTTTAACCTCTTCAAATTCTCTAGCTATGGCATTAAATTGATACCATAACTCTCTAGGATCTTCACTGGTATGCTCATAAAATTGAATCACTTGAGCACTTGGTATGTCCCCTTTATCAACCTCACTCAAGATTTCATCTTGATTTTCAACTACAAAGGAGGGTTGATTTGACCATTTAGGGTTTAAAACATCACATTTATCTTTCTCAAGGTCAGATATGCTTCTCTCTAGCTCCAATATGTTAGGGATGTCCTTGACTGACATCTCATCTTGAAGTGGACTAACCTCAAGCACCTAGTCTTAATTCTCTTCTTCATCTATGTATAATGAACCTTCAATGGTCCCTTCAAGGTCTGCCCTAGATTTAGATTGCAAACTATCCTCTTCAGGAAAGTTTTCAACATTAAACTACTCCATTTCACTCAAGAAATGTTAGCATAAATGCTATCATAAATCTTCAATATCTTCACTATTTGAGTTAATCTTGATCCCCACACTAGGTTCATGAAGGTTGTCCTCTTACTTCTCATCGGGATCCTCTTTCATAAGGGAGATGGTGGGAGGGTAAAGATGCTCACCTTACTTACAACTTAGGAGGTTATCTTTCCAACTAGGTACATTGAATACTCTTTTATGTAGATCTTGAACTGAGGATAAAGAGTCTTAGAACTCTTGTACACAAAGCTCATTGAGCTGAGCTATGGTTATTTGATCTATTTTGGCATAGCTAACCCTTCCTTTACTAGGACTAACTCTTGGACTACTTAAATTGACACATCTTCCTTTTTCTTATGCCCTTCTAGACCAATTTCCATGATGAAAATGAGTATGAAAAAGACACGTTTACTTCTTTTTGGATGGTTATGGGAGAGGGTGGACTTATAAGTGAGGTAAAAACATACTTATGGTCAAAGGTTTTAGAGGAGATCCATGATGGGATGAATTCATATTCTTGTGTGGGAAAGGGTGTGGGGGGGGGGGGGAGGAGAGAGATAAGGGTTATGACAAGGTTTATAGGCTATTTGAGGGACACTTGGGGTGAAGCTATGAATATTATTAACTTGATATGAAGGATGAGGAACGAATATGCATTTTGATCAAATGGGTGATGATTATTCATACCAAGTTACGATGATTAGGAAATTAATTAGATTTCTTAACCAATTGATAGAAGCTCAGAGTTACCATTGATGTTTGAAAACCTACCTCCAAAGGCTGATATGCAGAAGGGCAACACAAAAAATCCTTCCATTGATTTGGACTTTCATCTAGCTAGGCATGCCAAAAATTATTGTAGGCTTAATTTGAACCCTTAGAGAGGGTTTTTAAAGCTCTCTCTAACTAAGCTATAATATTAGTACAAATCTACGTTGTGAGTAACCTATTTTGGGTTGGAACCTCCAGAGAAGGTGGAATTCCTCTTTAATGCTCACCTAAGACTGATACTAAGCTTAATGCTTCATGGGAAAAGAGTTAGAAAGAGAATAAGGGATCCTAAGAAAATGAACCAAGCGATGCACCAAACATAAGAGGGAAACTCCCATAAGCTCAAATACACACTCTATCACTAGAGGATAATACTAGATAACATAACCTCAAGATCAATCTAATTTGCATAAGTATTTCATATAAGAGGTTCAGAGTATAACACTAATTTAGATCTACAAACAACATTTAAAAATACCTAAACAAGGTCATAAAGGAGGAAAATAGATGAGGGAGATTCTCCTTTACACAATACCATCATACACAACTCATCAAACATAGATTCAAGGCAAGAGATAGGCAAAGAAAGTCTTTATTTCATGAAGAGGTAATTCTTCCACATGTTTTATAGGGTTGATCCTAATCAAGCTAAACATACTTTGCATTATCTCAAGGAATGTCCCATCTCTCAGAAATATAAAATATTCTAAACTATAAGAACCCTTTACAAGATATAAATAAAGGGATAATATATGAGAAGGAGAAGAGAGAGAAAGGGGAAACATGTTGTTCATGATAATCGATTAACTATCAGCTTCAAGAAATATTTCACCAAGATTTTGGTCTAATAAAAATAAGTTATAATGTGCAAGATATTCATGCTTTGCCCAAATAGTCTTTGAATCATTCCATTGGTCGAGTGAGCTTCAATAGAAGATAATACTTTGACAAAAGCGGTAAGTCATGATCTTGATGGAAATGAATGCTCAAACTACTTTCTAGTTCCACAAGTCCTTCTACTTTGGATCTTTGACTAGATTTCATTATGAGGATAAAATATTCATATTCATGCACTTGACTGAGCCATGCCTTAAGTCTATCTAAATGGTGGTTTTTCAGATATGAGATCATGTTGAAAGGACTACACGTCTCTATATTGAAATTACATACCTACTCTATGCTTAGAAAACTAGACACAACTTAACTATAGATGAAAACCAATCTAAGGATATTGGTTTTCCTATAATCAATATAGATGGCACTCTATTCAATGTTAGGTCCTCTTTTGGTAACCAACCACCACCTCTTTGGTTTATATTAGATCTAAATTACCTATTTTACCTCTATGGATCTCATTTAATACATTCTAATCCAACCCGAGTCTATATCAAGCTCTTTTTATTTATTTTCTACCAACTCAGGTCAGACTCAAATTCAATTCCTTTTATCTTGCTTGCTGAGTTAGGTCCATTTTGATTTATCAAATTTCATCAAATATCCTAGCTCATCTCTTTGATATTGGATGTACCAAATTAACCTATATCATTGACCTTTTTAACTCTATTTCACTCCATTAGATTTTGAGATTTAATTAAACATGGACCATAGATATTTGGGACCCATTTCCCTGAGCTTGGTTTCTCGTTGGTTCCTGGTATTTGTTGACCATTTGACTTGTTCAAGCTCCTGCATGCTTGACACTTGTCAACTACATGTTCCTTATCAGGTTCCTACTAAGGAAACTAAATCCAAATGGTCACTTTATGGGTTTAAAAATGAAGTGCATCATACATATTTCACTTTTGACTACTTTTCAATTATGTAACTTGAAGCACAAAGATCATGGGGACACCAAAATTGCACATAATGGACATAATGATGAAAAGAATAAACCCTTTTGATTTACTGATGATTTGAGATTTTTGAGATCTTTTATAAACTGTTGAATTTGACTGGGCCATGTGATCATGTGTGATGTCTTGATGACGGTCCAGTCTAAAATGGCTAAGTATGAAAACTTAGAAAATTCTAAAATATGATATAATTATATACATGCATATCTTCTTTTGCAGTTTACTATGTGAGTTAAAACTTGGTGCATATGAACTAGACTCCAAAATAAACAAACCCATATGATTTTCTTTTACTAAGACTACCACATATGTGATATATAGTACCATGAAAATGCCTCATTAGATTTTGTACCACTGAAACCAAATGTCTGGACAAGATATAAATGGAATGAGTGGACTAGATGAATTTCATACACTCCCATGCTTACCCTGATCACTCCATAAGGTCTCTGCATCTCTAGATCAATCTTTAAAAATTAATGAATTACACTTTAAGTGAACCTAAAGTTCGTATAAAGCTTTGTCAAATTCATGATTTCTCCATTCCGCTCATTTTATCCAGAGCTAGTTTAGACCATTTTGATCATTTGATCAATTAGGAACTCTACATTTTTCTCTACATCAAGACCTTTATCAACTGGGCACATTATTGGTATGTGGTCTAAATATGGATAATAGTGAATTTGCCTAAAAAATGGGCAAAATCACCATTTTTATTATTTACACCTTGTTTTGGCATTATCATCATTTCTAACAATGAAAACTTTGTGTGAAGTTATTTTTGTTAGTAAAGCCATCATTTAACCTAAAATGAAAATGATAACTTTTTTATTTTTTGACATAAAATATGAAATAAATCCTATAGGAATGACATTAATTAAAATTTTTGGATTACTTGCTGGTGGCCCATCATGTGGTGGTCGCATGTGTTCCCTTAACCACTCTGAAACATGATGTTGAGCTCCCTTGGAAACCATTTTTTTCATCAATCTATGTAGAAAACTAATGCTCAAATTATTAATAGGGATAGGGTGAAAATGACTTGTTTTTCACCCCAAGGATGAATATATAGATAAAATTTTGAATTTTTTATCCCCACAAAGCCTACTATTCATTTTTTGCACTCCAAGAAATGAAATTTTCACATTCATGGTCTATTTTTTGTGCTATTTATTCTTATGTGCCTTATTTTTTGGTTGTATGGTAACAAAACCATCTTTTTGGGATTCCATTAAGACCCATTTAACAACTAGATTTTTCAACCTAAATCCACTTTTTGTTCTAACATGCACCTTGAAACTCACATTTAGGTTAAAAACATGTTGTTATTCTTTGCTAACTCATCAAAAATTTATTTTATGATTTTTTTTGCATAAGCTACCCTTCCCAATTTACTTCATTGTGGAAAAATAGTTTTTCAATTGATCAGCACTATATAATGTCTTTCTTGGGTATAATGCATTTTAGATCATGTGATTTAAATGTGTGAATGACTATAACCACGATTTGGAAAATCATTATTTTTTAACCTACTCCACCTACCCTTTCAAGGTAAATTCCCATGTCACTGATTATAACTGCCATTGGGAAAATTAGTGACTCATATTTCATTCTTGATTATAACTACCATGGGGAAAATTAATGACTCGTATTTCATTCTTGATTATAACAACCTTTGGTAAAATTAGTGACTAGCATTTTATTCCTTATTATACCATATTTAGGCAAATACTTGACCTACATTCCATTCCTAATTATAACCACCTTTGGATAAATTAGTGACCCACATTTTATTCCTGATTATAACCACCTTTCACCAAATTAGTGTTTCAAATTTCAACACTAATTATAACCTCCTTTAGCCAAATTAGTGTTCATCCCATTAACCTACTAGGGAAAATTCATATGCCACTACTTATAACTACCTTTGGGTAAACAAGTGCCACACCGTTTATTTCTAATTATAACAACCTTTGGGAAAATTAGTGATATTAAAAGCATTACTATTTATAATTAACTTTGAGAAACTCAATAATTCTACCCTTATTACCACTAGATCATGCCATTTTATTCATTTTAAAGGAATGTTTAACGAATTTACTTTTGTTGCCCACTCTCTCAAGGGTAATCAAGGGATTTTTTAACACCCTTTTGGGTGTGAACCATTTCGATTAAAAACTTTTGCATTATTTTAAAATATGTTACTATGCTTGTGTCTCGTAACACCTTCTCAAATAGGGGCAAATAGTAGACACTTAGTTTTGGTCATTTTCATGTGTTAAATAGGAATCAATTTAATTTCTAGCAAAAGACATAAATTAATCCTATAAATCATATAAATTACCCAAAATCATCCATGTAAGGGACTTAAGTGCCCATAAACATGATGAGGCTACTTTATTTGATGTATTACCCTCTATGCCCTAATAACCTAGTTCAGTTTCAACCCTAGTCAAGTTATGACCTAGTAATTTGACACTTTTGGCCGATTAAGATATTAATTAATAACATTAAAAACAATTTACAAAAGCCAAAAAACATTAAATAAGATTAATTACATTGTAAATCTTAATTAACTTGCCTAAATAAAAATTCCAAATCAAACTAGTGAATTTCATATATCAAAAATGGATTTTTTTAGCTAAATATGAAATCAATAGACAAAGGATCTAATAAAGTGATTTATTAATTCTTAAATACTCTAAAATTATGAGTCACAACCTCACACATATCTAATGTGAGTTTTAATGCCTCACAAAAATATCAAATTAAAGTGTCAATATTTCATGAGTGATTTAACCCAACCCAAGGTTAGCTCAACTCAACCTAGGTTAATTTAGACTCAACCCAAGTTATAATTTAACCTAACCTCCCCAAAGTTAGAGTTAGTTATTTAACATATAAATGCAAGTACGCATACCATAATCCAACAAGATTTTGTGTGTAAGGCTATTCTACTAGAATACCTTCAAGAAACCATTGAAAGTGGTGTTATGGTTCCCAATTAATGCCAAGTGGCACACTAAGACACAAGTGACCATTGAATATATGATACAACCTTGGAGAAGTATTTCTAGAAGACTCTAATTATCATTTCTTGATTATGAACATCCTTATGCCAATAAGTAAGCATCAAATACAATAAACGAGGTAAATTAATTAAATTGTTTTTATTTATATTTTGTGATCTTGTTTTTTATCTTAAACTCTCTTTAGTTCTTATGTAAGAATGTTTAGTCCTACTGTATTGTTATGATTTATTTTTGTCATTTAGACTGACTAATCTACATTTTTTTGATCTTAGAACACCTAAGATATAGTGTAAATTTAAAATATTATACAAATTTTGTTACATGTTTGGGTAATAAAGAGGAACTTATTAAGTCCCTAATATAAGTGTTAGTCCAAAAAGTGTCAGAACCTTACGAATAATCAATAATATGATTTTGGGTCCCTATATGACTATGAAACCTGAGGTAAATAGAAAACTCAAAAAAAGGACATTAAATTTTAAAATATTTCACCAAATAACATTAAACATAATGTGTAAATGGGGGATGATGATATTAAACTATTTCAAGCTTTGGTAGGCATTAAGACACCAACATAAGTAAGATCAAGATGACTGTGTTTTCAAAACTATAAATGCAAGTATGTTTTTAAGAGTTTCAAATAAAATATCTTCATGGAGGCTCCTCAAAGGATTTAAAAACCTATATAAGGGTATGCTGATATATTTTAGATGTTTAAAAGAGGTATTGAGTGTTAAATGTCATCCTAAAAATAATAGTTGGGGACTACGTCATGACAGACTCAAATGTGTTTGTGAAAGTAGGGGTTTAAAAGTATAATAAGAGGATATAAATTTTTAGATAGATGTTTTAGGTGCCTAAGATGTAAGAAGGGATTGAAATATGTTAGGTGAATGGTTTCAAAAGGGTAAATAGGTTATGAAATGATATACTTCAATCTATTTCCAATTAATATATAAGCCTAAGTATGATACTAAGGGGATTTTATGAAATGTTGAAGAATATCATTGGTATTATAAAACCAATACTCAGAAGATAAGACTAGACATAATATATGATAGATACATACTCAGTAAAAGAAGATTTGGTAGACCTATTTTACAACAATGATTGTAGACCTATAGATTAAGCGGTTGAACCAAACTTTAAAGGAGCCATGAAAGGTTATTATATAGTATTGGCCATTAGATAGATAATGAGACTGATCAAATAATCTAAGTCAAATTGAAAACAAGCATAAAAAATTCAATGAATATAGTATGGGACTAAATATCATCATATGTTAGCTAGTGGAGGTAGACATTGTTATCACTACATATTCATTGTTAGGTATATCTTAACACAAAAATGAACATGAAACACTTTTTCTCTCCCTAAAAAAATTATTATAACACACCTCTAGTAAGAATGATCGATAATGCCAATGCACACAATTTGTATAATAATTTAGTGTTGGGCAATTCATAAAAAAGAATAATAAAGGAGACAAATAGTACTCATTATCACTTTGTAAAATATATGCAAGACATAACACACACAAGAATAACCTATTATTTGAAATTAAAGTATTATTCAATATCACAATGGTATGCTAAAATATAGGTGATAGAATGAATAAAATATTAGCTATAGATATTAAACACGTATAAAAGTAAATAAAAAATCATAATGAAGGTGATAATTGATGTTGGATAGACTAAAATTAACACATTTATAGATGCACAACAATTGACATGGAATAGGAAAAAATGGATCACAATGAAACTAGACATCAGTCAGATTATTTAATGATTTGAATCCCATAAACATATAAAATGGTGAGTTTTAGATATAAAATTTAAACTACACCTTCACCACTCTCATTAAATTTATAAGTAATCCTATGATTGCACATATATAAGGTTAATTTATTAGTGGGATACTATTAAATATCCATTTGAGAAGCAATCCCAATTCTACTAATATTGGTTTTTGATGGTTAGTGTTTACCAACGAAGTTTCAACATAAATATCATGAATGTTATTGACTAGAAATCCCATAACATTATATCCTATTAGTATGTGGATATGGCTCTCTTGACTAATGTATAGTAAAATTCTTATAATTTTACAATAACAAACTTAAATTTGCATGTTATGCATTATGGGGGCCACTGTGAGATGTCAGAGTCAACTCAAACCTACTATGAAAAATCACTTTGGTTTTTTTAGGGTAAGATTAAAATTCCCATCAAAAAATTGGAAGGTGTAAGCACACCAAGATATAATTACATTAGATGATAAGAGTGGCCTATATTTAATATACATCTTTATGCACTAGTTGTATTATTAGTCAAACATACAAAGGTAAACATGTAAGTTACATCCTTGGCATTATTTTTATCCCTATCTCTATTTGCTACCCTATTTAGATAATCATTACATACTTATTATCTTCTATTCTTACGAGGGGTAAGGAAAAAAGGAATTCTATTATGACATGGTAACATATTCTTTTAATCATATTTTCTATGAAGTCTCTCTATGAAATTATGTCTCATTTCCATTGTACACTTGATATAATGTATGGACCATTGGTTATGCACCTGATAACACCCTATTCTACACCTTGTAATTATCTTCTATGCAAATTTTTAAAAATGTTAATGTTTTTTTTATTAAACTTATTGTGACACATCTCTAAAAAATATGTATTGCTTTGTATATGAGTGATTCAATGCCATCAAATTAATCACTGGGTAGGTTTTATTTATATAATGAAATGCATCATGTTAGAATTATTGATAAAATATAAAAATATATGAGTATGGGTAGATACATGTCCTATATTTTTTGGCTCATTTAATTGGTTTCCAATATCATTTTAAAAATTTACCTTCACACCTTCAACTATGGGATTTGATATTTGAGGATCCACACTTGTTATACCTTCTATTTTAGTGTTCAATTGGTTGAGATCCTGACCCTCTTTCACCTCATTCTTAATTGCAAGTCCTATGTGTTTGGCCTGCATAATGAAGACATTTTACATTGTTGACATTCATTTGAAAATTGTCAACATAAAAATTACAATTTATGGGGCTCTTTACATTATAATCTATGTTATTGTTATTTTTTGTGCTCTATAACATCATCTCATGCATCCTTAACAACTAAGTTTCCTCTCTTCCTTCGCATTAGGTCTACCTTTATGATATGTTTACATGTGTATCCTTGGATTGAAAATGGGAAACTCCACATGGAATTGGATGGTTTGGAAGTATATATCTGATAATACAATGAATTATGTTTCATACTTTAGACCGAGGCTATACAAGGGTCATTATTATCAAAATCGACATGATAGTCTAGGATATCCAAACCCCCATTGCATGAAATACTTTCAAGTTTCACCACTTTGAAGTTCCTCTAAAATTCACAATATTTCAAAATATGTAGCCACCAATAATATAATTAAACTATTGTGGTAAGATAGTGGACTAGACAATCTACCTTCTAAAATGCAAAACTTTGTATTGTCATCAAGCAATAAATTTTCAAATGTGAATGGTAATATTCTATGGCTGCATTTATTTCTTGCCTAGCATGTGAAAGTGTGACAAAAACATTGATCACATTCCAACCTTATCAATCTAACACATCGATACCTGTCTACAATATTTTTTGACTCCCTATTAGCGATGCCCTCATTGGTAGAAAAATCCATTATGAAGACACACTCAATAAAATTTATTTATAGCACCTTGTCATATCTTAACTTTTGATATCAAATTATTGTGCCATGTATAATGAACATGCCAACTACAAAAGTAAACATCACTATTTAAAGTTTCCTTATATAGCCCAATATTTTTGTAGGACTTCATTGTATATGGTGGTACTCCTGTTCATGTTATGATATAGATCTGAACATCATTATGTGTGATCATAAAATTGAGATAAAACTAATATATTTTATATTTTCACTAGAATTATCTACCATGACGGCATTGATTATCCATTTTAATTTCTTTCATATGTACTATTTTTTGAAGAATTTGCATCCGTTAGCTGATGTCGATAATACAGAACCATGACATAATGACCCATGCAATGAGCACACCTTCATGTTTAGAATAAAACACCAAAAAAATGTACAAATGGAACTACACAAAAAAATAAAAGTGAAATTATCTTGCATGTTACAAATTATATATAGGGTCAACTTATATTATGAACATCTGGAGCACACCATCATTGCATTCGTACAAAATATCAAATCTATCACTAAGATGACATGCTTCCCAAATCTCAATAATAATTAAAACTATTTTAGGGGTTGGATACCTAGTATAAAGGGGATTTACCCATCCCCATCAATCTTTAATCTATTATATCCTTGATATACAAACTACTTATCAAGATTTACTAATTCCCACTCTAGGATGTTTTTTACATCATCAAGACTACAGTCATATTTTTCCTATTTACTCTGGTATTCTCTATTCTATATGCCATTATTGTTTAAGAAATCATCGCACTATGTTTATCCATTAGAGAATATAAGTTTATCTTGCACCATATGATGATGTTTAAGATGGATAGCATTAGAAGATGTTCCTAATAATAATAGCTTGTGAACCTATTCATTCAATTATGCACTTATGTAAGGATTGTAAAATGATGTCTTGCCTTTGAAATGTTCATATTACTAGCCATGGAAATGTTTAAAATATTGGTTTATGTGTTATAATTAATTTTACATGACCATCATGTGATTGTGTCTAACAACCATATGGTGTGTACAAACATGAGACTAACAAGCACACCTTATATGTCTTAAGGAAAAATGGCTACCCTTTCCTACCTTGAGTAGTATAGACTTGTCTTTTGGTATGGAGTCGATTTCCCATAAATATTTACACCCGTATGAATAAAAATATCTATATGTATTTGTCATAGATATAAATGGTCATGTAAATTGAAAAACACATATAAAAAAGAATCATGAATGGAATATATAAAGATATACATTTAAACCCACCATGCCTTAAATATGGGAGGTCACTTAGATTACATATTCAAGGGTGGAATTGATCCTTTTATGACTATAAAAAATAGGTTATTTTTTCTTGTGGTGTGAAACATGAAAGCTTGAAGGGAACAACTCCGTTATTGATTCTCCTTTAATGAAGTCATCAACCTTTATTACTATCAACCCACACAACCCACAAGTTGTTTTTTTTGACATCAGGAAAATTCTCCCACTCGATTTAGCTACAATCTAATGGACCCGATCTTGGCTTCAATAAAGGGAGATGCATAATTTGTTGCCACACTTTTCCATTTATTCCTATATCTAAGGATAATGTTTTATTTATCAATTTCTTAACATATTGAAAGCAAATATAATCAATGTTACACACTACAGTTTCAAACACTAAAATATGTTTAACATATGGAAAATGAGATTCTAGTTGTAATATGTATTCATTAGTACAAAATTGTAATGTATCTTGGGTTATTTAGAAATAAAAAATTACAACATTAAGTCATCACCACATAAGCACAATCCAAACAAAAGATCATCAAAATAACAAAAATTAATTCGTGCAATTATTAATAACACAAAGAAAAATTTATGATAGGGTAACTTGTACAACATAGTCTAAATAAGATATTCTACACAACATAGTCTAAATAGGACAATCTACACATTAGTGTAATTGAAACGAATAAAAGGCTATCTCAAATTTTAATAGAAATCCCCAATTCTTTTGTAGATATGATATTGAGTGAAGATGTGAAATGTTTATGATCTCTCATTACTAAAATTTTATGATTAATTGTGTGTTTTGGATGGAAGAGAGGAGACCAATAAACTATATAGCAATGTTAGCTCGATGTTTGACAAATACCATCTACATAAAATATATAGAAAATGGTTATGAAGGTGTACATAATTGAGGAATACAATGACAAAAAGTTGAAGAATATGGACATAGAACCAACCATATTAGGGTATTATAGAAATTAATGAATGCTATAATAGTATAGTTTGAATAGATTAGTCTACACATTAGTGGAATTGAACTGAATAAAAAGCTATGATTATTGTGCCCATTTTGGGATCAAGTCAAAATTTCCCCTTTTATAAGAATACATCAAATTATTTTTTAGTTACTCCATTGTACAAAGATGTGGAATGTTTATGGGATCTATTTACTAAAATGCATGAATGCTAAACTATGCTAGCTAGTAGAGAGGAGATCATGAAACTATCAACTAGCATTGGATCAATGTTTAATGTGTACTAACTTTATAGATGTAAATAATTATTGTGGAGGTGTATGTGAATATAAAATGTAATGGTAGAATGCTCAAGACTATGGATAAGGAACCACCCAGAGTAGGGTATTTAGGATGTTAATGTATGTTACATTAATATAGTCTGAATAGAACAATATGCATAGTAGTAGATTTGAATAGAATAGAAGGGTATGTCAATTATACCTATTTTGAGGTAAAAGCAAATTATCCCCTTAGTTAACATACATCCACAAATATTTTTTATTTAATCTATTGCATAAAGAATTTGAATGTTTATGATCTCTCCTTATAAAAATGTAGGATTGATTATTTGTGTCAATTGGTAGATAGGAGACACAAAAGCTATCAACCAATGTTGGCTGAATGTTTATCATACATCATCTACGTAGATGTAGAGAACAATTGTGGAAGTGTATGCGACTAAAAAACAAATCATAAAAATGTTGAAGAATACAAACACAAAATATCTTATTGTATGGTATTAAGGATGTTAATATATGTTTAAATAACATACTCTTAATACAATAGTGAACACATTAGTTGAACTAAATTGAATAGAAGGCTATGACAACTATACCCATTTTGAGGTCATGTTAGATTTTACCCCTTTTTTGAAGGATACATCGAATTATTTTTAAGCTAATTCATTTCATGAAGATGTGGAATTTTTATGGATCTTATTTAATAAAATATAACATTAATGAAGTGTACTAACTGGTATAGAGGAAAACATGAAACTATCAAATAACATCAACTCATTTTTTGATGTATACCAACTACATAGATGTAGAGAATGCTTGTGAAGGTGTAGGTGAATGAAGAATGTAATAATAACATGTTCAAGATTATAGATAAGCAACCACCCATAGTAGGTTATTGAGGATGTTAATGTATGTTACAATAGTATAATCCAAATAAAA
Organism: Torreya grandis; assembly: GCA_037957365.1. Taxonomy (NCBI): domain Eukaryota; kingdom Viridiplantae; phylum Streptophyta; class Pinopsida; order Cupressales; family Taxaceae; genus Torreya; species Torreya grandis. The sequence goes on along the minus strand of JARHVA010002437.1, from coordinate 463,069 downwards.
TAGTATAAAAATTAGTGTAAATGAACAAAATAGAAGTCTATGGCAATTTTACCCATTTAGAGGTCAAGTCAGATTATCCCCTTCTTTAACATAAATCTTCAATTCTTTGGTAGATACTCCATTACACGATGAAACTAAATTTTTATGTTTATCTACTTAATCAAATTTAGGATTGATTATATTTTTTGGCTAGTAGAGAGGAGACCAAGAAACTATTGACCAATGTCAGCTCAATGTTCGATGCATACCAACTGCATACATGTAGAGAATGGTTGTGGAGGTGTATACAACTGAAGAGTGCAATAAAAATATGATGAATAATATAGACATAGCATCACCCATAGTATGGTGTCAAGGATGTTAATCTATGTTATAGTAGTATATTCCAAATAAAAAAATTTACATATTAGTGAAATTGAACTAAATAGAAGGCTATGACAATTTTACCCATTTTGAGGTCAAGTTGGATTTTCCATATTTCTTAAGAATAAACCAAATTATTTTTAAGATACTCTATTGTGCAAAGATTTAATTTTTTTTTGGACTCTCTTTACTAAAATATATGATTGATTAAGTGTGTTGGATTGTAAAGAGGAGAGAAAGAAAATATCGACTAGCATTGGCTTGATGATCGACACATACCAATTACATAGATGTAGAGAATGGTTATGGAGGTGTATGAAAATGAAGAACTAAATGGCATAATACTCAATAATATAGAGAAGGAACCACCTATATTAGGGTATTGAGGATGTTAATGTATGTCATAATAGTATAGTTCAAATAGAATAGTCTGCATATTAGTGTAAATGAACAAAATATAAGGCTATGACGATTTTACCCATTTTGAGGTCAAATCAGATTATCACCCTTTTAACATAAATACCCAATTATTTTTTAGCTAATCCATTATGAGAATAATTTGAATGTTTGTGTTGTCTCTCTTTTCAAGTATTCGAGTAGTTATGAAAGTTGGATGGTAGAAAGGAGACTAGAAAAGTATTGACCACATCAGTTTGATGGTGGAGGTATAATAACTCCATATATGAAAATAATAGATGTGGAGTTGTACGTGAATGATGAATGCAATGGCTCCTTATAAAAGATGACATATATAAAACCACCTCTAAGAGGGTATGAAATATGTAAATACATGTTATAGTTATATAAAGTAATTAAAACATGGACATCATCAATGGAATCAAATACTATAGAAGGATATGTGAATTGCATCCATTTTAAGGTCACAAAAAAGTTTCCCCATTTTTTTTATAAACTATGCTATTTTTTTATAATATGCTAATTATGAAAGCTCAAAACTATTAGCACATTGCAAGGCAATGGAAGTGTTGTTTACTTTGAAATAAACCATATTGATGAGATGATATAAGTCTATGTGAATGTGATTCATATGAAAGTAAAGGTAGATTTCCCCTTTTTGAAATAAAACATATATTTTATCAGTGGCATCTTGATTGAAGAAGATGAATCTTTATTTTTAGTCTATTTGTGAAATCTAAAATAAAAAATATTAGTGTCCTGTCACATAAGAGAGTAGAATGTTATTCGAAGATTTATAAGACACCTACGTATGGAATATATTAATGTATGAACAAAAATGAGTTGATAACACAAATAAAATTTTTAGTCATTTAATTTTTTTAAACAAGTTTGAAAACAATTTACACATTCAACACACCATAATCATGAACAACTAATAGATGCATAAAGGGAAGAGACTAAAATTTGCATCACATGTAGACATTGTTATGAAGTTCTAAAGTATCCCATGTTAGTTATATGCATATCATCACCACATGTAGTCATCAGTGGATAGGAACACAAGAAGGAGATGATCCTCTAAAAATAGATAAATATCATTTTCGTTGTCAAAACAAAGTTTTCTACATTTCAAGAGTTATGTAGCATATATCCATACATATTATTTATGATATTTAATAAACATTAAAATAATTGGGTGAAGAGAATGTAGATAAATAATGGAATAATAAACATGAACACTATACAATGAATAAATGAAAATGGGTTCACATCAGTGATGATATCATGCACATCAAAATTAGAGACACTATCAAAACAAATTATGTAGGCATGTCCTCTAAAGCAGGCATGGTTGACACATCCATAGTCACTTCACTTATTTCACTCTTTTCCTCCCCTGAGGGTCATTCTTGAATGTGTTTTATTTTACAATGGAAATCCATATGCTGCTAATTGGTGAAAGTGTAAAAAAAATATTATGCAAAAAACATATTCTAAAACAGGCATGGTCGATGCATTTGTATTGATTTTACTTGTTTTGTTTTGTTCCTTGCATGATGATCCTCATTAAAGAGATTCATTTTTATAACAAATGTGAATATCCTTAAATTAACTATACATTAAATATTCATCATTATCTATGTTACTATAGACACCACCTAGAATAGCCCTTTCCCCTTTCATCTTGATGATAACATCTTCAAAATCAACATATACAAAAAATACCTCTTTCATCTTTCATAAACAAACATGTGTTGAGCCCATATATTAAAGAAAAGTATTAGGCACAAATCAAAGATACTTCACTAAAAATTAATCAACCATACTACAATAAGATTTCATAGTCAAGACTAAATAACATGTATTTGATATAAATATTCTTTCCTTTCCATTATGCAGCTATTGATACTTGCATGTGTTGCTTGCACATATAACACATATTAGTAATGAATTGCATGAGGGAACAACATATGATATTTTATATGATGTTGTCAATTATATGCATGAAATGGTTACTCATACACATAAAAATCATTCAAATTTAAAAGATCTCCTTCCCTTCATATTTTATATGTCACATTCAAATATTTATATTTCAGATGCAGTATTACATTTGACCCCTTTTGTTGACTAAAAAAAATGTACAAAATATAATATACTATAGTAGGTGAAAAATAGAACATAATTACTACAAAGTATAATATAGTATAAAAACAAATGCTAACAGATGTGTAGGTTAAAATATAGAACACACTATACACTTCTAACATGTACTCTCAATACCTAAAAACTACCTAAAGGGGAGTGATAAACAAATGATGGCTCCTCATGTGATTTAGAACATTTCACTATATGAGATATACCCATCTTATTTCACAATTAAAGATGACCATAAACATCAGAGGTTGAAGTATAGGTAGTTCCTATTAACTCTGAATAATATTTGGACATTGTGTTGTATCCAAGAATGATGTTATAGAATATCATTATATGTTGAACAAATGTTAATGCAGTATTTTTGTCATCTTTAAATTATGTTTAGGTATAAAATTTTATCTCAAAATTTTGTATTAAGTGTATAATATATGTTTTATTAATAGATTTTTTTATATATGTATAAAGGTACATAAGTAAATTTTCCATTCATAGTGAAAATGTCAACTATAGAATGTTTGAAGGGTTATAGCAAGGTCAAACACATATTAGATATTGAAGGATAATTACACGATCATATTAAAGGCAACCACATGATTTTCCAAGTCCAAAATAAAAGATAAAAGTGAACATGAAATAATTTATAGCATGTTGTAAGAAATCTATAGCATTAATTTATCATAAAAATCATCCAACCTCCAACCATCAGCTTCACCTCATCATTTTTCCATTCATCCACAATGTCATTCCATGTTGTTGGGACTCAAAGTATGTGATATGAAAGTGTGCAATAACAAGAAATTGACTTTCAAGATAATATGACTATGCTGAGGAGGAGGATCTTATCTAGCATTGACAAACAATTAAAAAGTGAAAATTATTAATTTTTTTTAATTAGTTGCCCATCTAAAGTCAACTATTTTGTGAGTGTTGATTAAGCTATCCCTTTTTAGTAAATTAAAGATACAAGTAAATTATCTTTCAAACACTTTTAAAATGAATATGAAATGGGGATCTTAAACTAGAAACACAAAGCAACTATGTATATTTCAAGTTTCCTGTAGAAGATAGTTCAACATAAAATATCCAATCATAGATAAATTTTCTAGTAGTAGTTTAACATTGTGTCTTGTTTTGACCTTTATTGAAATCCCTATCTCCTATACCCACAATAAGTTTTCTCATTTGGGTTTATATTGCTATAAATATGAGCAAATATTTGTGTAATATTATTTTTGTATAGTGGCCCTTGTAAACAAATGCATTTATTCTCATTGTGTTCTTCATTTCCTTAGTGATATATTTTCTTTATGTGCATGCATGATTCCACAAAATTAATTGTAGATAATATCTTTCATTTGTTCTCCCATGTCCCTATGTTTGTCTTTTTAAACTACTATGTTCATGGGTGGTGTTATTTACTAAAAAATACTTAGTACTACTGAAATAAATTATTTGGTTATGCATTATAATCATCCTTGTAAACATATCACTTAAGGGATAATATTTATTTCAAAGCTCAATTGAATATTGAAAATATATACTTACTCAGCTCAATGAGAATTATATTGTATTGAAGAAGTGGGTTGAGGATAAAATAATTATGTGCCTTTAAATCAAGTCAAACCAACTCTCCAATCCTAATGGAAGTAGTGAAAAATAAGATTGACATAGCCTTAAGTTTATATAACCATATCATTATATTTTGTTCAAGGTGTTGGTTGAAGACCAAAGAATAACTATTAAACTTCATGGAAACACCTTTTTAAATAAAAGTGAGTATTAGGTGATAAAAAACAACATTAACCTGAATCAATACGTATAGAGGATCCAATGATCTTATATTAACATGGATTAAGTATGCCAAGGAATAAAGTAAAGATGAAAATTACTTTGTCAAATGAACAACTCCACAGATGCTTGTTTAAGCAAGTTTTATTAAAATAAAGACGAAAAAATGGTGGTGAAAACCTACTGAGAACATTTTAGGCCATTGACATTGGAATAGTAGATGTCATTTGAAGAGAAACCTAACCATTTATGAATCTAATAAATGGTCACCTTTAGCATGCCATAGGCCATAAGGATGTCATGATGAAAGTGACTAATATGATCCAATTCCATAATTTAATGCATGAATAGAAATGTAGTCTTCAGAATCAGAGCTCATGTGAGTGAGAAAATACATGAAAGATTACATTTAGTGGTGTCATTAAGGTCAATGTACTTGTGGTTGTTCTTTTCAAATATATGTAATATATGGATTACCCTATCCTTTCTTATCTACATTTATGGATAATTACTCGTGTATAGATAACATTTTGATAAAGTGGTGGTACATTAGAATATTTTGTGAAATAAAATTAATCAGGTTTTGTATAATCCATCGATGCAGCTTTCATATGGGACACATAATTCAAAATTTATGCTTCTACTATATAGATGATGGGTTTGAGTGGTTCTTTGCACATCACATTTAATATACATAGCTTGTCACAAAAAGTAACTATTTTTGGATGAAGACTTAGCATTAAATTGGAGAAAATGTCTTATTAAAACACCATAATACTAAAATGATCTTATACAATATCTTAAACTTTTTCAATGGGTTATATGCAATGTCCCTTAACCAAAAATTGGTCATGCCATCATAAGTATTTCAAATTTTAGGATGTTTGACTATAGTGGTGTATAGGTGCATTAAGATTTTCTCAATAATTTTCAATGTCATATGATAATATACATTGTAACATACAAAATTCATAAATGTGATGTTCTTCACTCATTGAATATCAGATTTCTGTATCTAGAAGAATATGTAAGCTTAATTTAAACTTTGGAATAAATAAAATATTTAAAAAAATGGGTTCTATTATCAAAAAAATAAATAAGAGCCAAATAATTTCCACACATTGTTTACATATAGTTATAGTAGCATGAATCTCATTTCAAGTATCTAACACCAAGATATGTGGAAAACACCCTTCTATTGTCTACTATATGCATATAAATGTAACTCTATGGCCTCCAAAAAATAAAATGGTTCAATGACATGTAGAAAAAAATATTCATAAAGGAATCAAATGTCAAACCCATAAAAATATATTATATAATTGACTCAAATTTCAAAGTTTTATTTACTATCTTATTTTGAATATGACTTTTTAATTATTTAAGCAATTAAAATGAAGTGAGCTTGCATCCTCACCTAACTAAATGAAGCAAGCTTGCATCCTCACCTAACTAAATGAAGCAAGCTTGCATCCTCACCTGAGTTGGTCATAGAGGATTGAAAGGGGCAGTTATGTACTTCAAAGAATCCACATGACTAGTTAACTAGAATGAGGATATTAAGTAAGCATAAATGTATGCTATAAATATTTACTATTCAAACCTTAACAATATGGGATCCAATCTTATATCTTAAGAGTAAGCCTTGACTCATAAATGTTTCACATGTGTCTTCTACCTAAACAATAGGGGATCTAGTCTTCTAAGCTTTGAAGTTTTCACACATAGTCGAATTCACATTCCAAAACAGTACTTGTACTATTCTTTTTATCTCAAGAATGGAAGCCGAGTGTTCTTCACAATTGACTAAAGAGATTCAAGAATCCCACATTGTCTTTAAATGGAAAATTCGTCTAAAAAAACCATTCAAAGACATAGGGAAGTAAATGACGAGACAAAAGATTCCCAACATATACACGAAGAAATGCAACACATTGCCCAAGAAAAACAAGGAAAATAATGAAAACGTGAAATGTTTGCTTTTTACCATAACTGTAAACGGTGAACATTAGCAAGTCACACAGCTTGTGGTCAAATTTTCTTATATTTATAGACATTGAAATCGAAAGGAAAATCTACACCGTGCAAATGTAATGGATTTCAATAACATAAATAGGCAAATGAAAACACAACTACGTCTGCATGCTTGCAAGTAATTGATCAACATTACCTTTTTAATGCAAATAGGAGAAATTTTGGAAAATCATCAATGCAAATCCTAACACTCAATGCAACTCGAACTGTAACAAAACAGGGTAAAAAATAGGGCATTTGGGACCCCCCCAAAAGGATCCATTTGGGAGGGAAATTTGCATGGGTTTTTTAATGGTCGCGTGGCATGTGCAGGTGGAATTCCATGCGGTAGACGGTCAAATTTCATGTGTTAACAACTGCGGCTAGACATATGGTTAACAACGGCGATAAGAGGGAGGTGGATAGATGGTGGCAGTGACGGATAAGCAGAAGCGGTTGGGTTGAGCTTAAGCATGGTTAAATCAGTGATTGTGCTGACTTTGACAAAGTTTAGTGTGGCCCGGAGCTACGCCAACATGCACCCCAATTTGTGTGTACTGGTTAAGCTCGGCTGAGTTGGATTATTTCATCAAGATCGCTTTCTCTATAACAATCTCCACATGTGACGAAGGAGAGTAAATCTCCAACGAAAGCAAATAGCTTTGAAGACTTGCTCGACTCGTTTTTGGCAATCCGATTTTTTTCTCTAACCACGGGTAGCCTCATATATATATATATATATATATATATCAGATGACTCCCAAAGCTATTCTAAAAGAGACAGAAAACACTGGTAAATATTCTTTTGATATACCTTCTATTCTTCGTCACTTTTTGAAGGAAAGAAATAGGTCGAAAACCTTTAAGGAAATGGATTGGGATCATCTATTTGCAGATCATTTGGATGACGATTATTTGGTTAAAAAACCTAAGGATTTGACCATTCATCCTACTTCTAACATTACATTTTCAAGGTAGCCAAGTGTGGAAGGAAATCCAACAGATGATCAAAATGAAAATCGGATAAGGCTTTGGATGAAGTTGAAGGTGGCACCGAGGAGATTCTTACTCTTTATTCTTGTCTGAGAAGACGGGGTTACAAGCCCTCCCGACCATCTCACCGTAGAGATTTTATAGGTTTCTTTAACCTTCTCTTTCGGTGCGGTTTTTGGCTGGAGCTTCTCCAAGCTTTTGGATTTCTTCGTGGGCTCTCTAAAGTGGTTGATTACTATTTGATTCTCCATCTGTGTAGTCTCTCCTTTTTCAGGATCCGCCTCTATGGGTTTAATCGTTTTGTTCGCTGTTTATTCCTATATTTCCTTTGGCTTCTTGTTTCTCTTTTATCCGGATTCTCACTTCTATTGCACTCAATTTTCAGTTTGTTTCTTTTAAGTTCTTTCTATGCCGAAATGGACAGTTCTAATCTTTGTTATCTTTTTTTTAAAATGCTTATTTTATTATTTTATTTTAATTTAAAAATAAATTATATAATAAAGTTATTATTTATTAAAACTATTATATTGAACCAATATTTTAAGTACAATATGCTTGTCCATCTTCATGGAAGAATAAGAAAATTAAGTGTGTCATTCAGTTTTTTTATTAATTCCAAGATGGGAATTCATATTGGTTTCAAACTTTCCTAACATGATAACTCCTAAATTTCTTTTTCTAACTTATTAGATCATGGAAATTTAAATAATCTTTAAATTATTATTTTTCTAATTATATATATATATTTATATATGTATATGTATATACATACTTTTCAACTGTTAACTAATTCACTTTAAAGGTTCGATGGTTAGACTTATCAGTAGATAGTGAGTGATTTACCAACCCTACCAAGATTCAATACTTTTATATCCTAGAGAACCACTTACTCTTGCTCGCAGTTACGGTGGACTAGACCTAAATCTTCCAATTATAATAAATTCTTCCTCAATCTTAATTAATAATAAAATAGAAGTAAAAAATTAAAATAATATATTATAATAATTTGTATTGAATTATAAAATATTAAACATTGATTTATACATTAAAAGTTATCTTGCGAAATTTTAAAACTACTTTAAGATATTGATTTATATTATAATAGATTTTTTATTTTAGTTTATAATTTATTTTAAATCTCAAATTTAAAAGAAAACATCCTCTATATTCTTATATCCAATAATAACATTTAAATATAATATAATTATACTTTAAAATTGTTATAAAAAAATTTAAATGTATTTTTAAGATATTAAATTATATTATAATAAAATTTTAATTTTAATTTATAATTAATTTTAAATCTCAAATTTAGGAACAAGACATCCCTTATATTCTTGGATCCATAATAATATGTAAATATAATATAACTAGCATATCTATCTTAGATAAATTTATGTAAACGACACCGAGAAATATCATTTTGAAGGTGCTTATCTTATATTAGATTTGTGATATAAGTGGAATAGGCACCTTGATAATGATATCTCTCGACATCTTTTACACATATTTATCTAAGATAGGTATGCTAGTAGCAACTATACATTTTGCATGTTTATTTCATATATAATTTGAAGTTTTTCATCAAACTTAAAATGTTTATTATACATTACATTAAATCATATAAAAACATAATACACATTACATTAAATCATCCAAAACTTTAATTCTGATAACTTAAAATTCTTAATTTAAATAGTTATTTAGTACTCATCAAAATGTACCATACACATCACATAAAATGTCAAATAATGATTAAGTACACTTCACATAAAATGTAAAATAATGAATAATTATATGAATTTATTTATAATTAAATAAAATTATTTTTCCTCTAAGATTTCATTCTCTCTTTCTCAGTTTTTCATTTTTTAGCTTTTCATAGCAGTCATATGTAAATGGATGTAATATTCTTATTCCTTCCAAAAATTTACAAAGGATATATCCACAAATGTTAATCATGTTCTTTCTCTTTGACCTATATCAATTGTAGATTTTGAAAGGGTCAAACCTGGTGATTTGTGTATTATTAATGCCCAAGACAACGATAAGGGTAGTTGAGTTGTGCGTCCCTTTTATAGTGGTACAATTGGTACTTCATATGGAGTTCCATATTCAAATGGTGTTCTCAAATAATTTTCAAACCTGACCATAACATATGTTGGTGGTTTTGGTGGGGCACTCCCAGGTTTGTAGATTATACTTTTGATATACCCTAGGGCTCCATTTACAAGACCTGCTTCTATCCAAAGATTAAAAGTTAACATGACCCTTACATCGATAAAAATCAATAACTCCACATCAAGTTCATCATTTGGACCTCCCATTGATACATTGGCACTTCCTACTCTGGTTATAATGTTACGTGTAATTGGTATTTTCAATGAATATAAATTTATTTTATTATGGTTATGCACATTATCATTTATAGAAAACAAATGAATGTAATTTTCAAACTCTTCATTGGTGGCTCTATCTATTCCAAAATTTATTCTAGTCATCAATAGCTTTTAATCATCTATTGTCGGATTTACACCTCTTAGATTTATGAGTAATTGATGAAACCTTTGTTGGTTATCACTTTTTCCTTCCTATCTAAATATCTTTACCAAAGTAACAATTATTTTGAATTCTTCCCATAATATTTTAACTCATATGTTGCTATCGTATGGTCATTTATCACTAATAGGAGGAAGTTGACCCAAATATCTAACCAAAATAATAGATATACAACCAAAAATCATGTTTTCATTTTCAAGAAATGCTTGACAGAGTCTCGTATCTATGTTCTACAGTAAATTTTTCCCAATGAAGCTCATTTCATCAATCAATATGTATTTTTTATGGTGGATATCCTCTTGAAAATTTTAAGTCTTACTCCTTCTAATTCAACAAAATCTGCAATTGGGATTTAGTTGAAACACCAATATTGAATATTGCCTCTTGAAGTGGAGACCACTCTAGGAATGTTGCATCTTGAAGAGATTAATGAATGGCACCTATCAGATATGATTTTATTATTCCTATTATTCTTTAGACTATCATGTATAAGGGTGAATAATTTTGACCTCTATAAAGATGCGTCATAACCATATCAATTTTTTTTTGGGGCACCTAAGGTTTCATAATTCATCTCTATTTTTATATCATCAAATATAAGAAATCCATTATCCTTCATGGTTATTATGAATTTGATCACTTTATTTATGTATTCTTCACCTTTATATTTATTATTCCATAATGTTTGTCTATCAATATCTCTTCTACCCAACATATCTATCTCACTCACTTCCATAACATGGCCACATTGTATCTGGGATATGATTTACCACTCATATTCCACTATGTTTTATTGAACATGTGGATTATCCTCAACTTTAGTATCACTGTGACTTTGAACATCTTCTAGAATTATTCTTCTCTCCACGTGCCAATAGTTATAATTTAATGAATCCCAATTTGATACTATTTCTTCATCATCAACTTGAATATCTCTTTGTATATCATGAAATGACTTGTAAACTAATAACTCTGACTAATAAAAATCAACTCATTTAATTGATCCACATGCAGGGATGAAGGAAAACCTTGGAAATATTATCACTATAGATACAATACTCCTTACATCCCATTTGTTGTCTTTTTTCCTCCTTGGATTATATGTCCAAGATCTCACTGCTTCAATAAGTGATGTGTTTTCCATGGAAAAGGGTATATTATTTGATCCATCAATGAATAACATATTATGTTCTTCATGATCATCTTCTTCATGTTTGTCTATAGGTTTGAAGACCTGACAAGAAACATTCAAGTTCAAAAAAACTCCACTTTTCTCTACTAATGGAAGTTCCAACAATATGTGACATGTTTCTTGAACCCCAATGTCTCTTTCAACAATTGTCTCAGTTAAACATATTTTATATGCTTTTCCTACTAATTCATCAAGGTTTTCAATGTTTTCAAGCCACACCAACATTTGATGATAAGTTTTTGAACTCTTCTCTACCTTTGATGCATACTTAGCAATGTATTTGACCACGGTGTGTTTAGATAGAATAGGTTGCCAATCTACATTTGCTTTCCATAGTTGTAATATATAGTGATTATGTGTATCAACTCTATCATCATTTCTTGCAGGCTCAAAATTTTTATCTCCTATGTCTAAGTCTTCATATAATTTTGATCCATTAAGATTCAATGGCCATGGTGCATCATATCTAGAAAAATTAATAACTCAATTGTTAGTTATTTTATATAACTATTTGTATGATTGAAAATATTACCTAAAAACCATTTTTCCTCTTTTATTATGTAGGCAACCACCCTCTCTACACATTGTATGTCATTCTACATAATTTAGTAGCTCTTCATAATCACATTCCATATCCACCTATGTAAGTTGTCTTGTATTTAGAAGATATAGATGTTGCATAAAATTTTGACATGCCTAAAATTAATGACGTATAATTTTTTTTTTATTTATAGTTATAAATATAGATATTTCATAAACCATAGATTACCTACTGATTGATATCATACCTATATGTTACACTGGTGTGGATCTTCCTAATAATTCCAAGCATGATAAATAGAATGGAAGTAATTCTCAACATTTTTCATTCAAAATCTTTTTTCTGATCATGGTTGTCCATATTCAGTTCTCCATCTAACCATATGTATCCATGAACATGTGGTGAACCTCTATGTTACAATTCATATCTAGACTAGTAATCTTTTACTTTCATTCTTTTTTGCAATATCTCTTTACAAAAAAATGAATTTTGCAAGTGCATATAATGCACCACTATATGAGGATAATAAATAGTATTCTATATTCACTAATTTTGGGCTTATTGTGGATCTCTCAATGGGGTACCTAGTATCAGTGCATGTAGATTAGGGCAATACATGTCAGTTGCACTCAATGTGAGGAGAATGGTGGGTGATCCAATTTGATGTAACATGTCCATCAATTCACCACAACATTTTTCCCAATATGACCTTTTACCCCTTGATGAAGTTCTAAACTACATCAAATGATCTGCTAGATGGGAGTGGGGCATATTATCTAATGCTTACATAAGTCAGTAATAGTGATTGGCATCTCTTGAAGGCTTTTTTCATGAAAATGCACTTGAATTTTGTACACTATGTCTCATGATCATGTTCATCATATAATATCTAAGTCATGGTTGTCAACCAAAATGGTGATCCTTATATCAAAATAGATGTTTAACAAACTCATGTAGATTTACTCATATCAACCATGGTTCTATCCAATCACATCTTCCATCAGGAAACAATGTTTGAAATGCCATATCTAGTAATCCTAATGTGACATACTAATTTATAGGAGATGATCCAATCCTCAACCAATCAATCAGTGATCCAAGATCCACATTAGTGTTATTTATCCATGCATGAATTAATTCCATCTCCCTTGGTGCATTTGGGGGTTTAGAGACCATTAAAGTTATGTGATCAATTATATTTCTCTCATCCATCTCCATCAATGGACCCACAAATACAACTTTATTTGAATCAAAATCAAATTACGTATACACAGAGTTCATTTGATTAAAGATATTTTCATCCCAGTTAGATGTAAGATCATTGAGTATATTTTCATCAATCTTAACATCTAAATAAAACCTATCATGTTCTATTTTATATTTCAGTGCCTTGTATACTTTTTCTCTATTGAAAGTAAAGTTTTAATTTTTTTCATGTTCATCCCTTCATCAAACTATAATCATTTGTAAATCTTTTATTTGATGTGGGAAAACCATAGAAATTTCCTTTACTTCTTCTTGAAAATTGATTTCATGTCCTTTATATTTATATTGGCCTCATATTGCTTGTGTCACTTGTAGGATTGGGTTGACATAGGCTTTTAACATTTCCTCAACTTGTGTTAACTTTGAAAGTTATGGTGTTTCAAATATATGATCCATATTATTATATGCTTAAAATAAATGATGACCTTTCTCTTGTCAATATCTATTACATATCGGGCCTTTAGAGGTTCGACAAACATTTTTTCCAATATAAATTTCTTGACAAATATAACACATGCTTGATGAAGCAATGTTATCTAAAACATGTCAAAAAATCATTTGAATTGTTTTTAAATATTTTCCAACCATTAAATTAGGATTAGTCATATTTTTCTCTCTTTCAATTTCTGTATCTTGCATTTTTATTCTTCTTTTAGGTTTTAAAGTTGACTCTTCATCTAAATCATTATTTTTTTATTCATCATCTTCTTGTAGGTTGAGATATTTGCTCTTGTATATCTTTATTTTGTGTATTATTTATAAAATCAACATATATTGCAACTTGAAATGCATTATTTGGTGTTTGGAGAACATGATCTATTGATATAGATTTTCCTTCTTTAGAATTGATGTCAACATTATGAATCGATTGTTGGTAGTGCCTTTGAGATTCTTGACGATAAAGTTCTTATTTATGTTATCTTTTTGCATTAGTTAATTGATTTTAACACATTTGTCTTTATAATTTTATTCTTAATACATATTTTTCATCTTGAGATGTTTGTGCTCAAATTTCTTTCATCTTATTTTCATGTTGCCTCTCTTCTACTTCAAATTATTTAGCTATCAATTCGCCCTTGTGTTCTTAAAATAAATATACATCATTATTCAGTTAAACTAAATATATTACAAAAAATCTTTTTCTCATTTCTCAATACTACTCATAACTAATTTCTTATAAATTTATATTATAATAAATTAAATATTTTATATTTAGAATTTTTTTTCTTATTTCCCATTACCATCGATAGCTAATTTACTAATATTATAATTTAAAAAAAAATCATTAATTATAATAAATAGTAATTTGTATTATGATAATTTAAATATATTACATGTAATTATTTTTTTTTGCTAATACCTAATTTACTAATATTATAGTGATAAAACAAATTCATTAATTATAATAAAAAAGGTGAAAACAAATTTAGTAATTATAATTGAAATAGGTGAAATGATTAAAGATATTTTCATCTAAGTATTAAGAGTATTAAGGAGCATATAATTAAAAAATGGAGGATAACAAATTCTATGTGTTGTATAAATCAAATTAAAGAAAATTACATCAGGCAAAACAAAAACCACCCTTTCACTTTTTTATGCACTTTAAACTAACACTAATAAAAAATGGAAGTTACAATCTCTCATTTTATTATGATAATATTTGAAGGTGAAATGCTTTTATCTACAAGTTACAAGGTTGAGAAAGGACATTAAAAAGGCCAAGAAATGGAGAGTAGTAGAGGAGCAACAAGAAAATGTCAAAGATCAGGCTACAATTAAGAAAATAATATAGGCCAGGATACCATTACAATTACACACTGCCACTACAATTACATGACAAATATAAATAGGTCAAAAAAGAAAAATGGAGCAATAGAATGGTAAATCTAGACAGGTCACAAAGTAACAACCTAGCATTAGATAGAAGATTTTACGTTTTTATTGATTTCTTCATGTATTTTTTACGGCTATTTTTATCATTGTATCTGTAATCTTTAATTCACTATTTGATCTGAATGTGTGTGCATGTGTGTTTGATTTTAGATTGATTTGCATTGTATTTATAATGTTTGAAAGGTCATGTCTATTGATTTAATTATTTTGTTGGTTGTTATTATGTTTTATTTAAATTTTTTTAAAATCATTTTTATTAAATTTAAATGTCAACCATTTTTCCTTACATAAGCATGACATCAAGCTCCCTTACTCCCCCTCTCCCATTGTAGAATGCCTCTTGGCATAATTACACTTTTTTAAAACAAGTGAAAATGTCCAAACAAATATAGTACTTCAATATTTCTTCGTTGGTTCTTTGATGATTTAGTGATGATGGGTATAGGAAAATATCATTGAACATACAAAACAAATAGAATTTGATAGAGGCAATGGTAGAGGCATTTACCATTGTGGATTACTTATAATTTAACCATTGTTAAGATGTGCCACAAAGTATGTTGCTATTTGACCTAATTTAGTTTTAGAATGGGATAAATATATTTAAATATTATTAATTATTAATCAGTGTCAATTTTATTATATTTTATTACTAATTTTAAAATATAAATTTTAAAAAAAAATTACATTTTCAAATTTTAATTTATTTTAATTTTCATTTTATTAAATACATTATATGTTTTATTTTATCTTTGTTAAATTTATATAATAATTAAATAATTAAAATTAAATATTTTTTGAATTGTTGAATTGTATATTAAATTGTTGAATGGAATTATTTTAAAATTTTTTCCACTCCGCAACTATTATTTTTTGCTTGTATATTAATTAAATTACTAAACATATATAACAAATTCTTGAAGAATGTTATTATCAAAATGATTGTCACCCTTTATTATATAAATTATTATAAGTTTTTAAATTATTTTCTTCCTTTCTTACACTAATTATTGAACATTGTGTATTAATTGTACCATGTAACATGTATATTAATTAAATTATATGACAATGTTACTACTTACATTATTTTTGTTCTTATATCAATTATTATACACTGTACATTGATTATTATAGATATATAAAATACCTCTATTTGAAATATTATAAACTCTGATATAAATATAAGGGTTATTATATTAGATTTTTTACACAACACATTCATTATTAATTTCATTACATTTTATTCCATTTTTTTTAGTGACAAAAGTCATCATTCTAGCTAATCCATTGTATGTAAAATATATTATAATTTTATAATTGACTTCTCCAAGTAAAATCAAATTCTATGTGCTATTTTAATAAATATCAATTTTAACAATGAAATATTTGTGTGATGGTCAAATGTGTATACACTTATATATTTTAGTTACAAAGATATAAGTTGTAGGATTCATCATCACATAACTCTATGAAAGTTAACATCATAAGTAGAGCATTAGGAAATGGGTGTTGTTAGTTAGTTTTCATTTTTAAGATATATTATCCAATTATAATTTTGTGTCATCACCATCATGCCTTTAAATACGTTTAGCCTCCATTCACTCCTACTCTTCATTTTAGTATTTGATTTTTCCCATTTAAATTTATTTTTATAGATATAATTCTATATTTCATATGAAATTGACATGGTCAGCCTATTTTTTTCTTGACTTCAACTAAATTGATAATTATCAATTTAGTCCTTTTCCTATTTTTACTATATTGTCATGGCCAACCCACTTCTATGCCATTCTATATTTAATATACATAATCGATACAAATCGATTATATCAAAATTTGAATTAGGTCCCTTTTAAAGTTTTTAATAATATTTATTAGGTAATTACATGTCACTTTAATAGGATAATAACACTCATTTTTTCTAATTATACATGAAACATATGTCAAATGTATGTAAGAGGAATTAGGAGATGTGATTTATTATTAAAAATATCTATCCTTTATCAACGTATTTGAAACTTAGTAGAATGAATCTGAACTAAATAAGTGCTCCTTAGTGTTTGGAGTCCACAACTAAGGATACTTATGTCTTCTTTTTGTAATTGGAGGTATTCACTTATAACATCTCTTCCAAATTGATATTAGAGAAAAGGAGGAGATTGATGTGCTAAATTTTTTTTACAATTAAGTATCCTTATCACTATTTTATATGTTTTATTTATGTTAGTTAAAATATAAATTTTTTATTTTCATAGATTAGTAAATTACTATTATTTTTCTCCTTTCCTAAATTATCCTTATAATTATAATGGTATAGGTTATATAAGCTTTCATATATAACCATAGTTATATTTACTTTATACATAGGTTAATTTTTACTACATTTGTATGTAGTTACAACCCATATATCCATTTGGAATTTATATAGTATTGGTCTATATTATTAATATCTTGAATTGAGCATACCTTTGTTATTTAATTTCTTTCATTAAACTTTTAATTGTATCTTTAATACCCCCTTTTTACAAATAAATCTTGCATATAGACTATGCCCTACTTTACAAAATGACTATTTTCTATATATTGTATTTTAAATATAATTTTATCTTTTACCTATGTTAAAGGATATTTATACCTTTGAATGCAAGTTACATCATAAATTGTATTGAATGTGACATGAATATTATCTCACCACCAGTTTGATCATATTAACATTTGAAAAAAGATTCTAGATCCCTAAGTTTCATTTTTTTAATAAAATTTCTAATCATCTCATAATCTATGGTTTTTAATAACTCAATAAAATTCCATCATCAAATATATAAATCATAACATCATGTATCCTTACTAAGGATGGAGTTTTATAAATAATTATCATAGATATTGACAATTTTATCATCGCCAAATATCCCGTATATGATCTTCCATTCTATCATGGATGAAGATTCCTTATATGATATTCTAATTTTAGAAATAACTAGTGAATCTTGAAACACAAATCCTATGATGACACCAACATTCAACACATTAATACAAATTAATGCAAAATTATTTTAATTTTAACATAGTGTTTAAAATCCTTCCCATAATAATATTATGCAAGTCAATAATACTATTGTTAATACCTCAAAAAATCCTATCGTTGATTCTACATAGGTCTTTGCTATGGTTTTAAACTAAATGGTTCTTAGACAAGCCACTAATAAAAACAAAATGTTCAAAATGAAAAAAAAAAACTTTAAAAAATGGAAAATCAACCTTAACACATATATGTAAACTAGCCCAATCAAAAAAATATTCTTCTTTATCTTAGGGATGTTGACATGAATCTTATTCTTGAACATCCCTTTTATAACAAGATTTTTAAACCCTTTAAAATGAGCCACTTTTTCTCCCTATATTGTGTTTATATAAATCAGAAATATTTTTCCCACGATTACATATGATGGATTGACAAACCCTGATTTTCATCTACAACATTTTAAGTTTACTGCACTATGAGTAAATTAGAAGACTTGTAAAGAATATATAGTTTTCAATTAGCTAATTGATGTCTTAGTTGTTGGATAGTAAACATTATGTGATCATTGTTATGCCAATAAAAACTAAGGAAGTAGAACATGCTATTGCATACACATGTCTATTATCATTATATGAGTTATTATACCATTTATATTTATAGGATTAACCTAGCTTAGTTACACTAATATATTTAAAAGACCAGACTAATCATGTTTTTAAGAATATTCATATAGTTTTATAGATTTTGTTTATAATGTGTATGCAATATATAATTCAAGCATTAAAGCCTCATGTTATTCTATATTTTGGGAAAGGAAAATCCCAATATATATGCAAATAGAAATGTTTGACCTTGAATACTAGTTAAAATAATACCTACTCTAGCACTACTAGCACATTTTGACCCATTGAAACACATAATGTAACTACCATTATCAATGTGATATGTAACTATTTCATCAAATAATTCATAATTCATTGGTGATGTATCTAATAATGGTGATATAATTAAGTGATCTATAATAACTTTCCTTTTTACTAATTTGTAAGATTGAATTTCAAATTAAATTGAATGACTCACATTACACGTCTATTGGTGTGTTCTAATAAATGTAACTTGGACATGATAAAATTAATGAAATGAACCTTTGTGATAAATTTAGTCTCTTTATTAGGCATACCATTTTATAACTTCTTTATTGTGAAAAGAACATTTAAAGTTATTTTTTCCATTCTATTTATTTTTTTTCTCAAAATCTACTAATTTATGACTGATGTAATAAATGGTGTGCTCTTTATGATCATAATAATCTTTTATAGTAAAGCTCTTGAGGCATGCTTTATAGCTAAAATATATAATAGTAAAGATATTCATGGCATTGGAGTCATGCAAATATTTAGGTTAAGTATATATTCTTTAATTTCATCAAGATTATATTGAAATGAGCATCTCATTCAAATTTTGTATCTTTATTTGATAGTCACGTGAAATATTATGTATTGTTAGTTAAATGAGATACAAAGCCTCATATTATTTGGATCTTTCCTTGTGGGGATTTTCATTTTTTAAAATTTATTTGAGAAGGTATATTTATTATATGTTTGATATATTTTAGGTTTAATTTAATTCATCTCTAAGATGTTATATAGTCAAATAATTTTGTTGATGTAACTCAAACTATATTTTTTATGTTTAAACACACGTGGAACATTTTTAGTCTCTCAAATATGTGTCATAAATATATATCATGATCTTATCATATCTTTTTAAATTTATAAAGTAATTAATTCGCATAGTTTTTTGACAACATTATGTATATATTCATGAAAAATGTGTATCAAACCTCTTTGATATGTGGGCCCCTGCATTATTTAATCTAGAGGGCATGATTATATAGAAAAATGTTCCCCTTGATGTGATAAATGATGTTTTTTATTTATATGTTATATTGAACATGATTTGATTGAATCTATAAGAACCATCCATAAATAATTAATAATCATAACCAGTGGAAGAACTGACATTTACATCAATGTTCAGAAAAGTGAATCATCTTTGAGGCATGCCTTGTATAAATCCTAATAATGTTCACCACATTGATTCCCTCAATTATGATTTGTATATTTATTATTAGTTTCTGATCCATGTCATGTTCACCAATGTATTTTAACCCAATTTTTAATTTAACAATGAAAAAAACATGTGCAAGTAGGTATAAAACATGAGAGATCAAAATTCTAAATATTAACTGTTATTAAAAGTTCTAATTGTAAGTTATTACATATAGAAAAAATTTATTTAAAAAATAAAAAATAAAAATAAAATTAGTTATCTTAGGTTTAGGATTTTTGTTAACTATTTTTTATCTTTGGTGATGAAAATCAACATAAATATGATTGTCACTATTCAAGATCAAAAGTAGAATCTAATAATATTCAATGATATGATTTTTCTTCATGGATAGAAGTGTAGAGCAGTTGTGTCTGATAAATTATTTAAAATAATACATACGATCAATGGATATAGGTATGACATCAAGATCAAAGACATACATGAAACCAACATAATATATACATGGAAAAAAGCTCAAGAAGTAAAAACCCACAATGATTATTCATATTATGTTAAATTAACAAGTACCCAATACAATATTTTTTCCTCTCACTTCTTCTTAATCAATCAACACATAACTTGGAAATGTGTTCTCCACATTTACTCATTTATCCCAACTCCTTTTTTTTCATTACATCCTAAAATATAAACTCTTTATTATATAGGTAAGGTAATCTAACTATTATAATGTGACCTTTTCCAACCACCACATTAATGGGTCTAACCTCTCCAAATTTCATTTAATATATTTCATTATTTATTTATAGGAGGATAAACTCATGATAAATAATAAAATATATCATTATTTAACCAATGTAATTTAATGTATTAATGGTACATAAATAACATCACTTAACCATTAAATTTTCTAATACTGCCCCTTAATGTTACATGGGGATACATGGCATAATCACATTTATAAGAATTAAGTTATAATCCATGAACCATCCAAAATATGAGTTTTATGAGGTAACAACATAATGAACTTACATTCCATGAACCATCCACATGATGAATTTTAGGAGGTATTAATAGAAGGAAACATCTTTCATCATGCCATAGTCATATTTAAAGTAAATATGCTATGTAAACATAGTCACCTAAAGGTATTGCACTACTTTATTATAGATACCCAAAGGTATTACACTATGTAATTGCAATCCCATAGTCACCTTTAAAGGAATTAAACTTTACAACTATAGATACCCAAAAATATTACAATATGTAACCATAGTCACATAGTCACCTTTAAAGTAACTACACTATACACCCATAGACACCTAATGGTTTTGCACTATGTCCCATAGGCACCTTTATATGAATTATTCTATGTGACCCCAAAACACTTAGAGTGATTTTAGGCTAGCATGATCATAAGACTACATCCCATACTAAGAATACATCCCATAATTTCTCATGAATAATAAACCGAGCATTTTGGAGTCTTTTTTAACATAAGGACCTCCATGCTACTATGTATTGGGTATAATGTAGATTTTCATACGAAGATTACTAAAATCACATAACGTGATATATTACAAAGATTTATAATGAAAATAATTATAGAGATATAGACAAAAACACATGACCCATACAAATATTAAGAAGTGACAATGTCATGCACACTCCCCCATAATGGTAATTTTGATAGGCTCAACATTGAATGAACTTCAATAGGCTCTGGTTCATTGGAATTATATTAGATTTTTCACCAAAGATATACAACTTTGAATATCAAAAAGAATGTTGGTAAAATGGGTAACTTATTAGATATCTAACACTAAGTTACCCAAATATTAGATATCTTATTAAGAATAACACATACTATAATTTGAGTCATGAAGATTTTTTCTTCCTTTTAAAGTTGACACAATAAATTTATGTTTAATAATAAATTGAAACAAAAAATATTTATAAATCAAACATTTTAACATGATTTATACTTGGTTTTAAAGTAAAAATAAATATTATAGTGAGTAAACATCACTAGCCACTTAATTGATTGCAAAACGATCCAAAAAACAAAAAGAACCACAAGGAGGACAAAAAATAAAAGTGTCTTAAGAAGAATTATACATTGAAATTCATATAAGGTGGATTAAAATAAAATATAATACCATCTCAATACATTTGAAACATGTAAAAATTTAAATATCGACTGGTAACACAACCATGTTTGAGAAAAAAATGACAAGTCAAGGGTGGCAAAAGTGTTGCAATTGTCACAAAATTCACACATGAGATTTTTCATAGCTAATAATATTTATTTTTAAATAATTGTTTAAAAATAAATAAATTAATTTTAATTAAAAATATATTAGGGTTGATATTTGATTTAAGGACTTTGGATCTACAAGTATTTTCCAAAAAATATTAACCAACTTCCCTTTGTCCAATACAAGACTTCATATACAAGCTACATGATTTAAAATGTATTAAATTAATTATAATATTTTTAAAATAAAAATATTAAATGCATTTAAAAAAAATTAACTATAATAATTGAATTTTTCATAATTAAGTAAAAAAATACATATAAACAATGGATTTAGATATGAGATCATGATGAAAGGCATACATGAAACCAACATAAGATATACATGGAAAAACCTCTAAAATATTTAAAAAAAAACCCATAAATATCATTCATATTATGAGAAACTAACATGTATCTAATACAATTTTTCTTCCTCTTACTTTTTTTTGATCAATCTTCACATAACTTATAAATCTATTCTCCACATTTC
>JARHVA010002437.1:425000-430000 GCA_037957365.1 Torreya grandis | reverse complement strand
ACCCCAACCTTGCATATCTTATGGAGATATATGAATTATACCTTCTAATGAAAATGGTGCTATTTTTTCACAAGGATTGAATAATATACTTATGAGTGATGTGTTTTTGATTTGCACATTTGGTGTGCAGACATCAACCACTACATAGATGAAGGTATATTTTATATAAATGTCATGTTCAATTTGAGTTATATTTTCAAATTTAATTTAGCTAAAAAATAAATTACATAGAAATTGAATAATATATATGTAATTTTTATGTCCTAAGAGGTGATGGTGCCTTCATCATCCCAGTCGACATTTGCATCATTTGATTTGATTCAACCATTCTTTACAGTTTTGGATCTACTTATTGGCACATCCACTACTACATTTGTCTCTTTTAGGATGATGCATTTACTTATATAGAGCTAAATTTTTTAGTTAATATTATGTTCTATGTAAATTTAGTCTATGTATATTTAACTTTTATGTTTAAGCTAAATTCATCTATCAAGTATCTCAAAATTAAAGTATATTAGTATTAAAGACACTATTGGTTTAATAAAGGATAAACACTTACCATATACATATCTATTATAATTTATATAAAAGTAAGTGAGACCTTGTTTACATTCAGTTGATGGCTCAAGTAGACACTTCTCCATTGCTATAACATATCTAATATTAGATATCCTATTAGGAAGAATGCATATTATAATTTGAGTCATGAAGATTTTTTCTTATTTTCAATGTTGACACTATAAATTTATGTGTTATACTAAATTGATAAACAAAAAATTTATAAATCAAACATTTTAAAACATTTTATATTTCATTTTAAAATAAAAATAAATATTATAGTGAGTAAACATCACTAGCCACTTAGTTGATTGTAAATCAACTCAAAAAACACAAAGAACCACAAGGAGGACAAAAATTACAAGTGTAATAAGATGAATTATACAATAAAATTTATATAAGGTGGCTTAAAATAAAATATAATGCCATTGCATTACATTTGAAACATGCAAAAATTTAAATATCAACTAGTCACACAACCATGTTTGATAAAAAATGACAAGTCAAGGGTGTTAAAAGTGTCGAAAGTGTCACAAAATTCACACATGAGATTTTTCATAGCTAATAATAATTTTTTAAAACTAATTATTTAAATATAAATAAATTAACTTTAATTAAAAATATATTATGGTTGATATTTGATTTAAGGACTTTGGATCTACAAGTATTTTCCAAAAAATACTAACCAACTTTCTTTTGTCCAATGGAAGACTTCATATACAAGATACATGATTTAAAATGTATTTAAATAATTATTATTTTTTAAAAATCAAAATATTAAATGCATATTAAAAAATTAACTGTAATAATTAAATATTTCATAATTAAGCAAAAAATTACATACAAGCAATGGATTTAGATATGAGATAATAACGAAAGGCATACATGAAACCAACATAAGATATACATGGAAAAACCTATAAAAGGTAAAAAACCCATAAATATTATTCATATTATGAGAAACTAACAAGTATCCAATATAATTTTTCTTTCTCTTATTTTTTTATCAATCTTCACATAACTTGGAAATGTATTCTCCACATTTCCTCATTTGTCTCAATTCTTTTTTTCATTGCATATTACAATATAAACTCTTTATTATACAAGCAAGGTAATCTAACAATTATACTATGACCTTTTTCAACCACCACCTTAATTGGTCCAACTTCTCTAAAGCTCATTTAATATATTTTATTATTTATTTACATGAAGATAAAATCATGATAGATAATAAAATATATTATTATTAAACCAATGTAATTTGATATATTAACAATACATAAATAACACTACTTAACCATTAATTATTCCAACAATATCATTTGATTATAAATTTTTTCACATCAACAATGATAATTTTTTTATTTTTTTGCATTCTATGCATATGTATGTTGAGAGGCCTAAGATATTTCAATTATGTTTATGTTGTGTATAGATAATTTTTTTCTTCCTTTTTACTTTGGAAACCCTATGGGTCTTCATGAGAGATATAAAACTATAAAAAAGAGAGGGAGAGTGTGTTTAGTATGGTTCTATAACTTCCTTGATGATTTAATACTACCTTTATATATAGATACTCTAAGGAGGAATCTAAACTACACGTAGATCTCCCACCTAGAGTGATTGTGAAATTATGCCCCTTGACTATATGTATGTAGATAGAAATGTGGCTTTGTTATTTGAAAATTATATATCTTGACTTTACTTGAGATGATATATACTTGTATTATTACTTATTATTGTTAATGATCTTAAATTTTTTAATATTAGGGTGGATTTTCTAAATGTACAATACTATATAAGTGATCAATAGACAGTGTCATGTTAGGAATAATGAATGACCATTTTTGTGTATTAATAGTGAAGCATTTTTAAAATTTCCTCTAATTAATATAAAAAATTTATCAGAATAAGCAAAATGTAATTTTGAAATTTGGGAAGCAATTTTTAATTGGTGCAAGGTAACATAGCTCTAGGTGGACATGTCCACTCCAAGATACCTCTTTACCTAATACAAACTTGTCTCAAAGAATCAAATAAAACTACCATGAGTTATAGCTACTCAAAGAGTTATGTAAGAAAGGTTTGAGCATTAAATTGGCTAACTATGCATAGTATTGAGGACTAATATATGGTCAATCCCATATATATATATATATATATATATATATATATATATATATATATATATATATATATATATATATATATATATATATATAGATGTATGTATGTATGTATGTATGTATGTACACATATATATGTATATACATATATATGTATGTACATATATATGTATACACACACACACACACACACACACACACACACACACACACACACACACACATATATCTATGTGTGTGTGTGTGTGTTTGTACATATACATACATATATACATATATATATATATATATATATATATATATATATATATATATGTATATATACATATATATATATATATATATATATATATATATATATATGTATACACACACACACACACACACATATATATACACACACACACATATATATATACATATATATATATACATATATACATATATATATATATATATATATATATATATATATATATACATATATATATATATATACATATATATACATATATATACACATATATATACATATATATACACATATATATACATATATATACACATATATATACATATATATACACATATATATACATATATATACACATATATATACATATATATACACATATATATACATATATATACATATACATATATATATATATATATATATATATATATATATATATATATATATATATATATATATATATAGAGAGAGAGAGAGAGAGACAGAGACAGAGACAGAGAGAGAGAGAGGTTTAGGATATGTCAGTAATTAACATGTCATGTACCTATGACCATATTCAACTATATATATAGTTGAATATGGTCATAGGTACATGACATGTTAAATATTGACACATCCTAAACCACTTGACTTTCACCCAAATACATGATTCTTATTCCTCACTACTTTAAGAAATTTATCTATATATAGGATTGCCCATATATTTGTCCTCAATACTATGCATAATTATCCAATTTATTGCTCAAATCTTTCTTATATATTTATTTAATCTATTTTCATGATATATCAAAAAAATATCCTTAAATATTATTTATGTATTTATTAATGTCCACCAATGGTCAACATTGGTCTATGAGATTGCAAAAAATACAATATAAACAAGGTAGAGGAAGCACAATATTATACCCCATAAACACAAAAAATAAAATTAAATCTAAAACGTGTAAATGGAAAGAATTTTTTTAATAAAATAAGATAAAATTTAAAAGATAAAATTTGAAAGATAAAAAAGTGGAAGATATTTCATAGTGAAATGAACCCTATTGTTATCAAAAAACACTTGTGATACTGAAAGTGTATGTTCGTATTATTAACAATCATTTCACTAACCATATTGAGTATTAAATATAGTTTTTTTTAATGATTTAAAATGAATATTAAACTAATTTAGTTGAAATAAAATTTAATAATATTTAATACAATATAACACACTTGAAACATTTTAATGGTCTAAATAATGCTACACTATACAACTATAAGCACTATAACTTCTCTAATGCATAATAGTGGATCTAAAATCTTAATATTACATTTAAATAAATATATGAACACATAATAAACTAATAAGATACAATTACAATTAATAAAATCATACTCTATCTTAAACTTAAAATAACATCCATACTCACATATATTACAAGCACATTCATTTATTTCATGGATTTATTCACAATAATCAAAATGAAAGGGTTAATAATAATTATAACTACATTATTGACAATAAAAATAAATAAAGGGATTACAATTGTTCTAACTATATTATTCAAAATAAGTGGAAATGAATGTAGTGAAAATTATTGACAATTCTTCAAAATATAGCACTTGTAGGCTAAGTGAGCTCATTCAAGCTATTTTCGCTAAGACCAAAAATTTTAAACTTTGACCATATTTAAATATTATATAGTTCTCTATAGGAAGAAAAGGAGAGTGATCACCTCCCAACCATTTAAATTCAGTAAGCATCTATGGCCCTCATCAACCCACAAGCCTAAGAGGATTCCAAAAAGACCCAAAATGTAAATATGGTTTCACAATAAAGTGTGTCATATAAAAATTATTTAAGGATTTAATATAGATATATAACATTAAAAATGATCAGATCAAATTTAAATCAAGCTATGTTGGAGGGTAATCAAATGGAAAACATATTTTATAATTCACTTTCAAAATCTAAAATTTAGTAGGAATTCAACTTCTACATTACCATTAAAACAATTTACTACATCCAAGGTCCTTAATATCAATAAGACATTTTACCATCATCACACTTAATTAAA
>JARHVA010002437.1:387500-420000 GCA_037957365.1 Torreya grandis | reverse complement strand
CCCTGCCTTTAGAATTGGTATGGTAAAGCTAAGTGAACCAGAAAAGTTTAGCTATTTCTCTGAAGGAGAATCATCCAAACCTCCTTTAGATAATAATATTAGAACTCTGGGTCTACAACCATTCTTTTGGCAATTTAACTGTGAATCTACTGCTGAAAGAAAGAAAATGTGTCATGTTATGCTCTCTTGGGCTAGTATTCAGATGTTTGGCCTTAAAAAGGAAGCAAAGTTTGTTGCACAGCAAATCATTAATGGATTCATTGGCAATATTAAAGAATGGTGGGATGGAGGACATGCAGTTTACAAGGATGCTATTGTCAATCATGCTGAGCCAGTACCTTGCTTATGTCAAGCCATATATAATGAATTTGTTGGCGCTATAGAAGATGAGAAAGAAGCCAATAGATCTCAGTTCCTTAGAGCCCAATTGTGTGATATGTCTAGAATAGAAGAATATATGTGTAAAATGGAAAATCTGCTTTACAGTTCTGGAGAAATGTTTAACCCAGCCTATAAGGTAAGATATGTAGAATCTTTTCCTAAATATTTTTCTGAAAAATATAAAACTGCAATGGGAGAACAGTTTGCCAATTTGTCCTTTGGACGCATAAATCAGCATATTAGAAAGGTTAATCAAAAGCTGTGCGAAGAAAGAAAAGCACACAGAGAAACTATGCAGTTTCATAAACAGCTTGGGATTAAGTTTTGTAATTCTATAGAAGACAATTATGGATGTTCTGGTAGCCCTATGCAGTATAGCAAGTATAGGTCAAAGCAGAAAAGAAAAACTAAAGATTGTCAGTGTGATTACAAGCCAAAGTATAAGCCCTTCAGAAAAAATAGATATAAAGGTCCTAAGTTTCAGAAAAAGGTATTTAGAAAGAAGAAACATGGGTTCCAGAAAACCCCTGTTAAATGCTTTCTTTGTCAAGGAAATCATTATGCTAACAAATGTCCAGAAAAGCATAAAAACTCAAAGAAAGTAAATTTTATTCAGAGTCATGATATCAATGAAGATGATTATGTGTTAATTCCTGCTGATAATGCTGAGTATGAATCTGATTTTGATTATACTGATGAAGAATCAGATATTAATCAGATTAATATGAATTTAGCAGAAAAAGAATCAGAATCAGAAGAAGTATCTTCAGATTATGAATCAGAAATTGGCTTTCAGATACATATGAATAGTATGCAATATTCTACAAATCAATTCTCTGATAGTCTTAGTTTGTCTCAGCAACTAACACAGCTAAAGCAAAGATATGACAGTTTGCCTGCATATCTCATGTCTGAAAAAATGTTCTTGCAATCTCAGATCCAAGATACTGAGAGAAAATATTTACAGCAGCTAGAATATATGAATCATCATAAAGCTAATCTATCTTCCCTGTTTTCCCAGCAAACACTAGACAAAGGAAAAGAGCTTGTTACTTCAGATCTCCATCGGAAAGAATGGAGAAGTAAAAGAATTAAAACACTCCAGGTGTTTCTTAAAAGAGCTCAGACAGAATTAGAAACTCTTTTGAGAGAAGAAGCTGAAGAAGAAGACGAAGAACAAAAATTTGAAGAAGAAATGTGCAAGATTGCTGATCAAGTAGAAGCAGAATATGCTGCTTCAAAAATGCCAATAGATAATAATATTCATCAAATTACTATCCATGAGACTAATAATCCAGTCTGTGAAATGAATATTAAGTGGAATGGATTTCAGCCTTATTCTCTAGATGTCATGCTAGATACAGGTGCTGATGCTTCACTAGCTAGATTTCACTCTATCCCTGAAGATAAATGGATGCCGCACTTTGCAAGGTTAACCTTCAATACAAAGATAGTAATCTCTGAATATGCAGCCTCTGTTCCTGTTAAGCTAGGAGATACAGTCTTCAATTTTAAACTCTTACATCATGAAATTCCATTATTTGACATGATATTTGGTGCAGATAATTTATCTTGTTTCTATCCGATAACTATTAAGAAACATGAAATCTTGCTGGCTGAGAAATATTCTCTATATAAAAAGCATCGATATGAATGTAAGATTCCACTGAAATCCAAAGCTCCGAAAATTGTAAAAAATGACTGGTTGGTGCAAAAGATAAATTGCTGTAAAGTTGATGCAGATCCTGTGCTTGCAAAGATAATCAAAGAATGTTGTTCTGATAATCCTTTGGCCTTCCAGCACAGAAAGACCCATGTCTGTAATATAGACTTACAGCTAGTAATGGATAAGCAAGGTAATCCAGTTGAGCCAAGGTTTAAAGCGCATCACTCAGGTATGTCTCCTTCCTTGAGGCAGGAGTGTTTTGATGAAATACAGCAATTAAAAAATTTGGGACTCATCAGAGATTCTCAAAGTCCTTGGGCTTGTGAGGCCTTCTATGTAAATAAACGCAGTGAACAGGTAAGGGGAAAGAAAAGATTAGTTATAAACTATATCCCTTTGAACAAGCATGTGATACCTGTCCAACACCCAATTCCTTCAAAAGATGAAATCTTGCAGAGATTAACAGGTAGCAAAGTATATAGTAAGTTTGATCTTAAGTCTGGTTTTTGGCAAATCCAGGTAGCAGAAAAGGATAAGTTTAAAACTGCTTTCATCACACCATTCGGACAATACGAATGGAATGTCCTCCCATTTGGACTCAAGACTGCTCCAAGCATCTTTCAAAAGATGATGAATAATATTTTTGCTGCCTATAGCCAGTATATAATTGTTTATATAGATGACATTCTAGTTTTCAGCAAGTCTCCAAAAGATCATTTAAAGCATCTGCAAGAATTTTACAGAATAGTTTTTGAAAATGGTTTAGTTCTTTCAGAAAAGAAAATGATTGTGTTCCAAGAAACTATAGATTTTCTTGGTATAACCATTAGCTCTGGAAAGGTCAGTGTACAGCCTCATGTCTTGCAGAGTATTCAAAATTTTCCTGATGACATCGTAGATAAGAATATGTTACAAAGATTTCTTGGTTGTGTAAATTATATTGCTGGTCAGTACTTCCATGTTGCTCAAGACAGAGTTCTTCTCAATAAAAGGTTATCTAAAAAACCTCCTCCTTGGTCAGTAGAAATGACAGATGCAGTTAAAAGAATAAAACAGAAATGTGCTAATTTGCCTTCTTTGCAGTTGCCTGGTAATGGAAAAAAGATAATTGAAACAGACGCTTCTGAACAGTATTGGGGTGCTGTTTTAAAAGAACAAATGACTGATGGTACTGAAAAACCATGCAGGTATGCTTCAGGTTCTTTTCAAAAGGCACAGTTGAATTATCATTCGACTCATAAATAAATTTTAGCAGTCATAAAGGCTATCCAAGCTTTTATGTTCTTCATAAGGTCAGAACATTTCATTATACGTTCTGACTTGAAAAATTTTATGAGCATATTAAATTCAGCTGATAATTTAAAGAAAGGTTCTGTGAGCAGACTAATTAGATGGGCAACTTACTTATCAGATTTTGATTTTTCAGTAGAGCACATTCCTGGATCAAAAAATTCCATAGCAGATTACCTGACAAGGGAATTTCAGAAGCCTTATAACATAATGACTGTTACTAAGATCAGAGAAGAATTTCATAGTCATCTTTGGCGTTCTAAGCCTCTGGTCACTACTCAGTTACAGAATGAAATCAGAAAATTAAAAGTTGAATCTTATGAGGCTCAAGATACTTTGAATTCACATAATGTTGCCTGGAGCACACATTATGCTGAGATAGAAGGACAGAATAGTGTTCATACTACTCTGTTAAATAGACCTGGTAATAGCCCTGATTTCATGGATCCTGAAAGAAATATGTTGAAGCAAATGCTATACAGAATGGGAACAAGGTTTACTTTCAAATGGTCAACCTTCTGGCCAAAATTTAATCCTAGTTTAGAAAATTATTGGGAATCTGGAGATATGCCAGATTACATGTTTGAATTTCTGGATTATATTATGCCTCGTATAGCTTGTCAAGAATATTTTGTAAACATTGCTCCTAACATGTTACGAAATCTCTTCTTGGCTTTAAGACTTCCTTTCAGGGTGGAGTTTGAACTATGTTTAGTTCAAAATCATCAATACAATGCTCATGCTGTTATCCAGCCTGGTTTGCCTATTGCATCATTATGGAAAAGATTAACTATTACTCATAATGCAGTATTTCCCGTGACTCCTGAAGGACGACTATGTAGGATTCCTTCCGCACTATACTTAGATCATACTGCAAGTGAAGAAACTACTGATGAGACAGACTATGACCCTTCTGTCAATTCTCCGTATTCTCCGGCGGGTTCTTATGAATTTAATGATGATGACTAATTACGGGGTCTGTCCGTAATAGTGAGTGGAGAGCACTATAACTCTCTTTATGTCTATAATCGAATATTGTGGACCTCACCACTTGTGTAAAGGCGGTATGCTGTCAGTCGTGTTGACAGATGTTTTGTTACTTTTATTTTGGCGGTGCGCGGTGGGCCCATACCCACATGGTTTACAGCATCTTTGGTTGCTTTTTGTGTTCACCGTTGATCTTGTCTCCTTGTAATATCCGTCGATCTACTCCTCCATCTCCTATATAGAGGAATGATCGATGAGTTATTAGGCAGGATTATTCGGGAGCCCAGCTTGAAGTCTTATAGTCTACAACAAGTTTGTAAGTCCTTAGTCTTTTATCTGGTACTGTAATTTGTTCAAGTTTGTAATAGTTTGAGTTAGTTTGATTATTATCAGAATAATATATCAGAATTTATGAGTGTTATATTCTTTGTGTGTCTGTCAAAGATGATCTTGGTAAAATGGTATCAGAGCATGACAAATTTTTTAATTGCTGTATTTCATCAAAACACTCCTGCCTCAAGGAAGGAGACATACCTGAGTGATGCGCTTTAAACCTTGGCTCAACTGGATTACCTTGCTTATCCATTACTAGCTGTAAGTCATTTTAAGAATACGATATTATGGCAACATGAGTGTTATATATAAGTATTTACATACATATACATATATACATACATACATACATACATATAGTTAAGCCGAAGGATAGGCGTGTTGAGGATCCGATTAAGTACCGAAAATAGACGAGATTATGGCAGATCTAAGTCCTAAGGTTGAAGATTTAGCTCATACTTCTGATACATGTACTTTAGATGAACTTTCAGCTCTCTCAGTAAATTTTGATACTCTAGAGATCGAAGAATCTAATCCTACCTCAGCTTGGCATTTACCTAAACTTAAACCCTCTGATGTGTATGCTAATTTACCCTCTTTCAAATTGCTTGCTCAAACCAATATTAAAACTGCTGAGAATGTCTTAAACCTACAAACGCAAAAACAAGATAAATATTTTTTGCAAATTTTATCTGATAAAGATATTCGCGCTCTTACATCTCAAAAGAAATATGCTTTTCTTCATATTGGTGCTATTACTTTAGGTTTTCAACCTCTTTTCAGAAAAGGTTTAGATGCTAGTATGATCGCCTGTTTATTAGACAATCGACACCTCTATTTTAAAGACTGTTTACAAGCTGCAATGCAGACTGGCTTACATAATGGTTCTGTCTTTACTACTGTCTATCCCAACTATCCAGTCGCCATCCACCAAGAACAAAATCTTAATCAGATTTTTAAGCTCTTTATTCAGACCCATGGCATTTACATGCTTGCTGGCTCTTGTCCTTTAGCCTTGCACTATCAGGTCATGTATCGCCTTACCAACACCTTATATCCTGCTATGCAAGTTTCTCCTGCACCTGGCAAAAGCGTGGTGATAAGAGGCTCAACAGATAGTCATATGATGGCATCTGAAGCTATCTCTTGGTCTGACATAAAGTTTCCTCGCAAATGGATTGTGGATACAGAATTTCTACAGCCTGCTCGACAGTCCTTACATCGTGCTACCTCTATAAAATATTTCCCTACTAAGTCTGAAATTAGTTTTGACATTGCTAAGCCTTCCACTAGCAAAACCATATCATTTCCATCCAAGTGTCTTCATACCCAAAAGATACATGATCCTCAGATTGATTCATTCTATTGTCCTGACTGCAAAAACATCCTCAAAACCCCTAGCCATGCTGTAATTAATATGGTTAGCTCCAGAAGTAGCAGAGACATAGAATTGCAGAAACTGCTAGAGAAAAATAGACAATTACTATCTTTCAAAAATCAAAATATGGAAAGTACATCTCAAGCCTCAGAAAGCTCTGATGATACTGGTCATACATGGAAGACACCACAAGGAGATGAGTCATACAATGAAAAGGTTTTTCCCAAAACCTCAGACTTCAATCAATACTCGCCAGATGGTAAAAATAGATCCCAGATGTATTATCTGAGAACTGCTGATAGATCTGTAGATCAGCCTACTGAAGTTAGGTTAATGAATTGGAATAACCTAGCTACTAAATGCATCAATAGCAGAGTCTCTAGTATTCAGAATAGTCTGGATCAAATTTCTAAAATGCTAAAGAGTATTGAGTTATATCAAAAGGGAGATATTTCAAAGGCATTAAAAACAATGGACATCAACAATGGAATCCACTCAGCCACAATACAACAAAAGGTAGAAAAAGAAGTACAGAAAGTTCTTCAGAAAGAAGAAGATATCAGTAATAAAATAGAGACCGTGGTAACAGGTAATCAGGATATTGCTCATAGCCAAGAGGAATTAAAAACTGAAGTCTCAGATGTAGAATCTAAAGTAGACCATTTGCTTAATGGTATGACTTCCTTACATACTGAAGTTGCTTCTCAACAGCAACAATTAACTCTTTTTCCTACAATGTCTATTCAGTCCCCTGTTATTCAGCCGTTAAGCTTAGAACTAGCTGAATCAGGAAGTTTTGAATGGAGTTCAGTAGAAAAGATAGAAAAGGAAGATATTCTTCAGCCTATTGTGCCTCCTCTTGTTATGAAAGCTCCTCAGTTGGACATTAACCCTGCCTTTAGAATTGGTATGGTAAAGCTAAGTGAACCAGAAAAGTTTAGCTATTTCTCTGAAGGAGAATCATCCAAACCTCCTTTAGATAATAATATTAGACCTCTGGGTCTACAACCATTCTTTTGGCAATTTAACTGTGAATCTACTGCTGAAAGAAAGAAAATGTGTCATGCTATGCTCTCTTGGGCTAGTATTCAGATGTTTGGCCTTAAAAAGGAAGCAAAGTTTGTTGCACAGCAAATCATTAATGGATTCATTGGCAATATTAAAGAATGGTGGGATGGAGGACATGCAGTTTACAAGGATGCTATTGTCAATCATGCTGAGCCAGTACCTTGCTTATGTCAAGCCATATATAATGAATTTGTTGGCGCTATAGAAGATGAGAAAGAAGCCAATAGATCTCAGTTCCTTAGAGCCCAATTGTGTGATATGTCTAGAATAGAAGAATATATGTGTAAAATGGAAAATCTGCTTTACAGTTCTGGAGAAATGTTTAACCCAGCCTATAAGGTAAGATATGTAGAATCTTTTCCTAAATATTTTTCTGAAAAATATAAAACTGCAATGGGAGAACAGTTTGCCAATTTGTCCTTTGGACGCATAAATCAGCATATTAGAAAGGTTAATCAAAAGCTGTGCGAAGAAAGAAAAGCACACAGAGAAACTATGCAGTTTCATAAACAGCTTGGGATTAAGTTTTGTAATTCTATAGAAGACAATTATGGATGTTCTGGTAGCCCTATGCAGTATAGCAAGTATAGGTCAAAGCAGAAAAGAAAAACTAAAGATTGTCAGTGTGATTACAAGCCAAAGTATAAGCCCTTCAGAAAATATAGATATAAAGGTCCTAAGTTTTAGAAAAAGGTATTTAGAAAGAAGAAACATGGGTTCCAGAAAACCCCTGTTAAATGCTTTCTTTGTCAAGGAAATCATTATGCTAACAAATGTCCAGAAAAGCATAAAAACTCAAAGAAAGTAAATTTTATTCAGAGTCATGATATCAATGAAGATGATTATGTGTTAATTCCTGCTGATAATGCTGAGTATGAATCTGATTTTGATTATACTGATGAAGAATCAGATATTAATCAGATTAATATGAATTTAGCAGAAAAAGAATCAGAATCAGAAGAAGTATCTTCAGATTATGAATCAGAAATTGGCTTTCAGATACATATGAATAGTATGCAATATTCTACAAATCAATTCTCTGATAGTCTTAGTTTGTCTCAGCAACTAACACAGCTAAAGCAAAGATATGACAGTTTGCCTGCATATCTCATGTCTGAAAAAATGTTCTTGCAATCTCAGATCCAAGATACTGAGAGAAAATATTTACAGCAGCTAGAATATATGAATCATCATAAAGCTAATCTATCTTCCCAGTTTTCCCAGCAAACACTAGACAAAGGAAAAGAGCTTGTTACTTCAGATCTCCATCGGAAAGAATGGAGAAGTAAAAGAATTAAAACACTCCAGGTGTTTCTTAAAAGAGCTCAGACAGAATTAGAAACTCTTTTGAGAGAAGAAGCTGAAGAAGAAGACGAAGAACAAAAATTTGAAGAAGAAATGTGCAAGATTGCTGATCAAGTAGAAGCAGAATATGCTGCTTCAAAAATGCCAATAGATAATAATATTCATCAAATTACTATCCATGAGACTAATAATCCAGTCTGTGAAATGAATATTAAGTGGAATGGATTTCAGCCTTATTCTCTAGATGTCATGCTAGATACAGGTGCTGATGCTTCACTAGCTAGATTTCACTCTATCCCTGAAGATAAATGGATGCCGCACTTTGCAAGGTTAACCTTCAATACAAAGACAGTAATCTCTGAATATGCAGCCTCTGTTCCTGTTAAGCTAGGAGATACAGTCTTCAATTTTAAAGTCTTACATCATGAAATTCCATTATTTGACATGATATTTGGTGCAGATAATTTATCTTGTTTCTATCCGATAACTATTAAGAAACATGAAATCTTGCTGGCTGAGAAATATTCTCTATATAAAAAGCATCGATATGAATGTAAGATTCCACTGAAATCCAAAGCTCTGAAAATTGTAAAAAATGACTGGTTGGTGCAAAAGATAAATTGCTGTAAAGTTGATGCAGATCCTGTGCTTGCAAAGATAATCAAAGAATGTTGTTCTGATAATCCTTTGGCCTTCCAGCACAGAAAGACCCATGTCTGTAATATAGACTTACAGCTAGTAATGGATAAGCAAGGTAATCCAGTTGAGCCAAGGTTTAAAGCGCATCACTCAGGTATGTCTCCTTCCTTGAGGCAGGAGTGTTTTGATGAAATACAGCAATTAAAAAATTTGGGACTCATCAAAGATTCTCAAAGTCCTTGGGCTTGTGAGGCCTTCTATGTAAATAAACGCAGTGAACAGGTAAGGGGAAAGAAAAGATTAGTTATAAACTATATCCCTTTGAACAAGCATGTGATACCTGTCCAACACCCAATTCCTTCAAAAGATGAAATCTTGCAGAGATTAACAGGTAGCAAAGTATATAGTAAGTTTGATCTTAAGTCTGGTTTTTGGCAAATCCAGGTAGCAGAAAAGGATAAGTTTAAAACTGCTTTCATCACACCATTCGGACAATACGAATGGAATGTCCTCCCATTTGGACTCAAGACTGCTCCAAGCATCTTTCAAAAGATGATGAATAATATTTTTGCTGCCTATAGCCAGTATATAATTGTTTATATAGATGACATTCTAGTTTTCAGCAAGTCTCCAAAAGATCATTTAAAGCATCTGCAAGAATTTTACAGAATAGTTTTTGAAAATGGTTTAGTTCTTTCAGAAAAGAAAATGATTGTGTTCCAAGAAACTATAGATTTTCTTGGTATAACCATTAGCTCTGGAAAGGTCAGTGTACAGCCTCATGTCTTGCAGAGTATTCAAAATTTTCCTGATGACATCGTAGATAAGAATATGTTACAAAGATTTCTTGGTTGTGTAAATTATATTGCTGGTCAGTACTTCCATGTTGCTCAAGACAGAGTTCTTCTCAATAAAAGGTTATCTAAAAAACCTCCTCCTTGGTGAGTAGAAATGACAGATGCAGTTAAAAGAATAAAATAGAAATGTGCTAATTTGCCTTCTTTGCAGTTGCCTGGTAATGGAAAAAAGATAATTGAAACAGATGCTTCTGAACAGTATTGGGGTGCTGTTTTAAAAGAACAAATGACTGATGGTACTGAAAAACCATGCAGGTATGCTTCAGGTTCTTTTCAAAAGGCACAGCTGAATTATCATTCGACTCATAAAGAAATTTTAGCAGTCATAAAGGCTATCCAAGCTTTTATGTTCTTCATAAGGTCAGAACATTTCATTATACGTTCTGACTTGAAAAATTTTATGAGCATATTAAATTCAGCTGATAATTTAAAGAAACGTTCTGTGAGCAGACTAATTAGATGGGCAACTTACTTATCAGATTTTGATTTTTTAGTAGAGCACATTCCTGGATCAAAAAATTCCATAGCAGATTACCTGACAAGGGAATTTCAGAAGCCTTATAACATAATGACTGTTACTGAGATCAGAGAAGAATTTCATAGTCATCTTTGGTGTTCTAAGCCTCTGGTCACTACTCAGTTACAGAATATAATCAGAAAATTAAAAGTTGAATCTTATGAGGCTCAAGATACTTTGAATTCACATAATGTTGCCTGGAGCACACATTATGCTGAGATAGAAGGACAGAATAGTGTTCATACTACTCTGTTAAATAGACCTGGTAATAGCCCTGATTTTATGGATCCTGAAAGAAATATGTTGAAGCAAATGCTATACAGAATGGGAACAAGGTTTACTTTCAAATGGTCAACCTTCTGGCCAAAATTTAATCCTAGTTTAGAAAATTATTGGGAATCTGGAGATATGCCAGATTACATGTTTGAATTTCTGGATTATATTATGCCTCGTATAGCTTGTCAAGAATATTTTGTAAACATTGCTCCTAACATGTTACGAAATCTCTTCTTGGCTTTAAGACTTCCTTTCAGGGTGGAGTTTGAACTATGTTTAGTTCAAAATCATCAATACAATGCTCATGATGTTATCCAGCCTAATTTGCCTATTGCATCATTATGTAAAAGATTAACTATTACTCATAATGCAGTATTTCCCATGACTCCTGAAGGACGACTATGTAGGATTCCTTCCGCACTATACTTAGATCATACTGCAAGTGAAGAAACTACTGATGAGACAGACTATGACCCTTCTGTCAATTCTCCGTATTCTCCGGCGGGTTCTTATGAATTTAATGATGATGACTAATTACGGGGTCTGTCCGTAATAGTGAGTGGAGAGCACTATAACTCTCTTTATGTCTATAATCGAATATTGTGGACCTCACCACTTATGTAAAGGCGATATGCTGTCAGTCGTGTTGACAGATGTTTTGTTACTTTTATTTTGGCGGTGCGCGGTGGGCCCATACCCACATGGTTTACAGCATCTTTGGTTGCTTTTTGTGTTCACCGTTGATCTTGTCTCCTTGTAATATCCGTCGATCTACTCCTCCATCTCCTATATAAAGGAATGATCGATGAGTTATTAGGCAGGATTATTCGGGAGCCCAGCTTGAAGTCTTATAGTCTACAACAAGTTTGTAAGTCCTTAGTCTTTTATCTGGTACTGTAATTTGTTCAAGTTTGTAATAGTTTGAGTTAGTTTGATTATTATCAGAATAATATATCAGAATTTATGAGTGTTATATTCTTTGTGTGTCTGTCAAAGATGATCTTAATCAGACAATATATCAGTTTATGGCAAATTAGCATACACATATCCAGTCGCCATCCATATATAATTTTATTTCTTCATATTGGTGCTATTACTTTAGGTTTTCAACCTCTTTTCAGAAAAGGTTTAGATGCTAGTATGATCGCCTGTTTATTAGACAATCGACACCTCTATTTTAAAGACTGTTTACAAGCTGCAATGCAGACTGGCCTACATAATGGTTCTGTCTTTACTACTGTCTATCCCAACTATCCAGTCGCCATCCACCAAGAACAAAATCTTAATCAAAATTTTAAGCTCTTTATTCAGACCCATGGCATTTACATGCTTGCTGGCTCTTGTCCTTTAGCCTTGCACTATCAGGTCATGTATCGCCTTACCAACACCTTATATCCTGCTATGCAAGTTTCTCCTGCGCCTGGCAAAATCGTGGTGATAAGAGGCTCAACAGATAGTCATATGATGGCATCTGAAGCTATCTCTTGGTCTGACATAAAGTTTCCTCGCAAATGGATTGTGGATACAAAATTTCTACAGCCTGCTCGACAGTCCTTACATCGTGCTACCTCTATAAAAGATTTCCCTACTAAGTCTGAAATTAGTTTTGACATTGCTAAGCCTTCCACTAGCAAAACCATATCATTTCCATCCAAGTGTCTTCATACCCAAAAGATACATGATCCTCAGATTGATTCATTCTATTGTCCTGACTGCAAAAACATCCTCAAAACCCCTAGCCATGCTGTAATTAATATGGTTAGCTCCAGAAGTAGCAGAGACATAGAATTGCAGAAACTGCTAGAGAAAAATAGACAATTACTATCTTTCAAAAATCAAAATATGGAAAGTACATCTCAAGCCTCAGAAAGCTCTGATGATACTGGTCATACATGGAAGACACCACAAGGAGATGAGTCATACAATGAAAAGGTTTTCCCAAAACCTCAGACTTCAATCAATACTCGCCAGATAGTAAAAATAGATCCCAGATGTATTATCTGAGAACTGCTGATAGATCTGTAGATCAGCCTACTGAAGTTAGGTTAATGAATTGGAATAACCTAGCTACTAAATGCATCAATAGCAGAGTCTCTAGTATTCAGAATAGTCTGGATCAAATTTCTAAAATGCTAAAGAGTATTGAGTTATATCAAAAGGGAGATATTTCAAAGGCATTAAAAACAATGGACATCAACAATGGAATCCACTCAGCCACAATACAGCAAAAGGTAGAAAAAGAAGTACAGAAAGTTCTTCAGAAAGAAGAAGATATCAGTAATAAAATAGAGACCGTGGTAACAAGTAATCAGGATATTGCTTAATGGTATGACTTCCTTACATACTGAAGTTGCTTCTCAATAGCAACAATTAACTCTTTTTCCTACAATGTCTATTCAGTCCCTTGTTATTCAGTCGTTAAGCTGAGAACTATCTGAATCAGGAAGTTTTGAATGGAGTTCAGTAGAAAAGATAGAAAAGGAAGATATTCTTCAGCCTATTGTGCCTCCTCTTGTTATGAAAGCTCCTCAGTTGGACATTAACCCTGCCTTTAGAATTGGTATGTTAAAGCTAAGTGAACCAGAAAAGTTTAGCTATTTCTTTGAAGGAGAATCATCCAAACCTCCTTTAGATAATAATATTAGAACTCTGGGTCTACAACCATTCTTTTGGCAATTTAACTGTGAATCTACTGCTGAAAGAAAGAAAATGTGTCATGCTATGCTCTCTTGGGCTAGTATTCAGATGTTTGGCCTTAAAAAGGAAGCAAAGTTTGTTGCATAGCAAATCATTAATGGATTCATTGGCAATATTAAAGAATGGTGGGATGGAGGACATGCAGTTTACAAGGATGCTATTGTCAATCATGCTGAGCCAGTACCTTGCTTATGTCAAGCCATATATAATGAATTTGTTGGCGCTATAGAAGATGAGAAAGAAGCCAATAGATCTCAGTTCCTTAGAGCCCAATTGTGTGATATGTCTAGAATAGAAGAATATATGTGTAAAATGGAAAATCTGCTTTACAGTTCTGGAGAAATGTTTAACCCAGCCTATAAGGTAAGATATGTAGAATCTTTTCCTAAATATTTTTCTGAAAAATATAAAACTGCAATGGGAGAACAGTTTGCCAATTTGTCCTTTGGACGCATAAATTAGCATATTAGAAAGGTTAATCAAAAGCTGTGCGAAGAAAGAAAAGCACACAGAGAAACTATGTAGTTTCATAAACAGCTTGGGATTAAGTTTTGTAATTCTATAGAAGACAATTATGGATGTTCTGGTAGCCCTATGCAGTATAGCAAGTATAGGTCAAAGCAGAAAAGAAAAACTAAAGATTGTCAGTGTGATTACAAGCCAAAGTATAAGCCCTTCAGAAAAAATAGATATAAAGGTCCTAAGTTTCAGAAAAACGTATTTAGAAAGAAGAAATATGGGTTCCAGAAAACCCCTGTTAAATGCTTTCTTTGTCAAGGAAATCATTATGCTAACAAATGTCCAGAAAAGCATAAAAACTCAAAGAAAGTAAATTTTATTCAGAGTCATGATATCAATGAAGATGATTATGTGTTAATTCCTGCTGATAATGCTGAGTATGAATCTGATTTTGATTATACTGATGAAGAATCAGATATTAATCAGATTAATATGAATTTAGTAGAAAAAGAATCAGAATCAGAAGAAGTATCTTCAGATTATGAATCAGAAATTGGCTTTCAGATACATATGAATAGTATGCAATATTCTACAAATCAATTCTCTGATAGTCTTAGTTTGTCTCAGCAACTAACACAGCTAAAGCAAAGATATGACAGTTTGCCTGCATATCTCATGTCTCAAAAAATGTTCTTGCAATCTCAGATCCAAGATACTGAGAGAAAATATTTACAGCAGCTAGAATATATGAATCATCATAAAGCTAATCTATCTTCCCAGTTTTCCCAGCAAACACTAGACAAAGGAAAAGAGCTTGTTACTTCAGATCTCCATCGGAAAGAATGGAGAAGTAAAAGAATTAAAACACTCCAGGTGTTTCTTAAAAGAGCTCAGACAAAATTAGAAACTCTTTTGAGAGAAGAAGCTGAAGAAGAAGACGAAGAACAAAAATTTGAAGAAGAAATGTGCAAGATTGCTGATCAAGTAGAAGCAGAATATGCTGCTTCAAAAATGCCAATAGATAATAATATTCATCAAATTACTATCCATGAGACTAATAATCCAGTCTGTGAAATGAATATTAAGTGGAATGGATTTCAGCCTTATTCTCTAGATGTCATGCTAGATACAGGTGCTGATGCTTCACTAGCTAGATTTCACTCTATCCTTGAAGATAAATGGATGCCGCACTTTGCAAGGTTAACCTTCAATACAAAGACAGTAATCTCTGAATATGCAGCCTCTGTTCCTGTTAAGCTAGGAGATACAGTCTTCAATTTTAAAGTCTTACATCATGAAATTCCATTATTTGACATGATATTTGGTGCAGATAATTTAACTTGTTTCTATCCGATAACTATTAAGAAACATGAAATCTTGCTGGCTGAGAAATATTCTCTATATAAAAAGCATCGATATGAATGTAAGATTCCACTGAAATCCAAAGCTCCAAAAATTGTAAAAAATGACTGGTTGGTGCAAAAGATAAATTGCTGTAAAGTTGATGCAGATCCTGTGCTTGCAAAGATAATCAAAGAATGTTGTTCTGATAATCCTTTGGCCTTCCAGCACAGAAAGACCCATGTCTGTAATATAGACTTACAGCTAGTAATGGATAAGCAAGGTAATCCAGTTGAGCCAAGGTTTAAAGCGCATCACTCAGGTATGTCTCCTTCCTTGAGGCAGGAGTGTTTTGATGAAATACAGCAATTAAAAAATTTGGGACTCATCAGAGATTCTCAAAGTCCTTGGGCTTGTGAGGCCTTCTATGTAAATAAACGCAGTGAACAGGTAAGGGGAAAGAAAAGATTAGTTATAAACTATATCCCTTTGAACAAGCATGTGATACCTGTCCAACACCCAATTCCTTCAAAAGATGAAATCTTGAAGAGATTAACAGGTAGCAAAGTATATAGTAAGTTTGATCTTAAGTCTGGTTTTTGGCAAATCCAGGTAGCAGAAAAGGATAAGTTTAAAACTGCTTTCATCACACCATTCGAACAATACGAATGGAATGTCCTCCCATTTGGACTCAAGACTGCTCCAAGCATCTTTCA
Organism: Torreya grandis; assembly: GCA_037957365.1. Lineage (NCBI taxonomy): Eukaryota > Viridiplantae > Streptophyta > Pinopsida > Cupressales > Taxaceae > Torreya > Torreya grandis. The sequence continues at coordinate 404,090 of JARHVA010002437.1, read as the reverse complement.
AAAGATGATGAATAATATTTTTGCTGCCTATAGCCAGTATATAATTGTTTATATAGATGACATTCTAGTTTTCAGCAAGTCTCCAAAAGATCATTTAAAGCATTTGCAAGAATTTTACAGAATAGTTTTTGAAAATGGTTTAGTTCTTTCAGAAAAGAAAATGATTGTGTTCCAAGAAACTATAGATTTTCTTGGTATAACCATTAGCTCTGGAAAGGTCAGTGTACAGCCTCATGTCTTGCAGAGTATTCAAAATTTTCCTGATGACATCGTAGATAAGAATATGTTACAAAGATTTCTTGGTTGTGTAAATTATATTGCTGGTCAGTACTTCCATGTTGCTCAAGACAGAGTTCTCAATAAAAGGTTATCTAAAAAACCTCCTCCTTGGTTAGTAGAAATGACAGATGCAGTTAAAAGAATAAAACAGAAATGTGCTAATTTGCCTTCTTTGCAGTTGCCTGGTAATGGAAAAAAGATAATTGAAACAGACGCTTCTGAACAGTATTGGGGTGCTGTTTTAAAAGAACAAATGACTGATGGTACTGAAAAACCATGCAGGTATGCTTCAGGTTCTTTTCAAAAGGCACAGTTGAATTATCATTCGACTCATAAAGAAATTTTAGCAGTAATAAAGGCTATCCAAGCTTTTATGTTCTTCATAAGGTCAGAACATTTCATTATACGTTCTGACTTGAAAAATTTTATGAGCATATTAAATTCAGCTGATAATTTAAAGAAAGGTTCTGTGAGCAGACTAATTAGATGGGCAACTTACTTATCAGATTTTGATTTTTCAGTAGAGCACATTCCTGGATCAAAAAATTCCATAGCAGATTACCTGACAAGGGAATTTCAGAAGCCTTATAACATAATGACTGTTACTGAGATCAGAGAAGAATTTCATAGTCATCTTTGGCGTTCTAAGCCTCTGGTCACTACTCAGTTACAGAATGAAATCAGAAAATTAAAAGTTGAATCTTATGAGGCTCAAGATACTTTGAATTCACATAATGTTGCCTGGAGCACACATTATGCTGAGATAGAAGGACAGAATAGTGTTCATACTACTCTGTTAAATAGACCTGGTAATAGCCCTGATTTTATGGATCCTGAAAGAAATATGTTGAAGCAAATGCTATACAGAATGGGAACAAGGTTTACTTTCAAATGGTCAACCTTCTGGCCAAAATTTAATCCTAGTTTAAAAAATTATTGGGAATCTGGAGATATGCCAGATTACATGTTTGAATTTCTGGATTATATTATGCCTCGTATAGCTTGTCAAGAATATTTTGTAAACATTGCTCCTAACATGTTACGAAATCTCTTTTTGGCTTTAAGACTTCCTTTCAGGGTGGAGTTTGAACTATGTTTAGTTCAAAATCATCAATACAATGCTCATGCTGTTATCCAGCCTGGTTTGCCTATTGCATCATTATGGAAAAGATTAACTATTACTCATAATGCAGTATTTCCCGTGACTCCTGAAGGATGACTATGTAGGATTCCTTCCGCACTATACTTAGATCATACTGCAAGTGAAGAAACTACTGATGAGACAGACTATGACCCTTCTGTCAATTCTTCGTATTCTCCGGCGGGTTCTTATGAATTTAATGATGATGACTAATTACGGGGTCTGTCCGTAATAGTGAGTGGAGAGCACTATAACTCTCTTTATGTCTATAATCGAATATTGTGGACCTCACCACTTGTGTAAAGGCGGTATGTTGTCAGTCGTGTTGACAGATGTTTTGTTACTTTTATTTTGGCGGTGCGCGGTGGGCCCATACCCACATGGTTTACAACATCTTTGGTTGCTTTTTGTGTTCACCGTTGATCTTGTCTCCTTGTAATATCCGTCGATCTACTCCTCCATCTCCTATATAAAGGAATGATCGATGAGTTATTAGGCAGGATTATTCGGGAGCCCAGCTTGAAGTCTTATAGTCTACAACAAGTTTGTAAGTCCTTAGTCTTTTATCTGGTACTGTAATTTGTTCAAGTTTGTAATAGTTTGAGTTAGTTTGATTATTATCAGAATAATATATCAGAATTTATGAGTGTTATATTCTTTGTGTGTCTGTCAAAGATGATCTTGGTAAAATGGTATCAGAGCCATGTTTTAAGCTGTTATTATCTTTAAGTTCTGTGTTCGAATATTAGTTAAATTCGATTACCTTGGCTTAGTATCTCGTTCATTTTATCGTTAAAGATAGGGAAGTGGCGTGGTCCCGTTAAGCCGAAGGATAGGCGTGTTGAGGATCCGATTAAGTACCGAAAATAGACGAGATTATGGTAGATCTAAGTCCTAAGGTTGAAGATTTAGCTCATACTTTTGATACATGTACTTTAGATGAACTTTCAGCTCTCTCAGTAAATTCTGATACTCTAGAGATCGAAGAATCTAATCCTACCTCAGCTTGGCATTTACCTAAACTTAAACCCTCTGATGTGTATGCTAATTTACCCTCTTTCAAATTGCTTGCTCAAACCAATATTAAAACTGCTGAGAATGTCTTAAACCTGCAAACGCAAAAACAAGATAAATATTTTTTGCAAATTTTATCTGATAAAGATATTCGCGCTCTTACATCTCAAAAGAAATATGCTTTTCTTCATATTGGTGCTATTACTTTAGGTTTTCAACCTCTTTTCAGAAAAGGTTTAGATGCTAGTATGATCGCCTGTTTATTAGACAATCGACACCTCTATTTTAAAGACTGTTTACAAGCTGCAATGCAGACTGGCTTACATAATGGTTCTGTCTTTACTATTGTCTATCCCAACTATCCAGTCGCCATCCACCAAGAACAAAATCTTAATCAGATTTTTAAGCTCTTTATTCAGACCCATGGCATTTACATGCTTGCTGGCTCTTGTCCTTTAGCCTTGCACTATCAGGTCATGTATCGCCTTACCAACACCTTATATCCTGCTATGCAAGTTTCTCCTGCGCCTGGCAAAAGCGTGGTGATAAGAGGCTCAACAGATAGTCATATGATGGCATCTGAAGCTATCTCTTGGTCTGACATAAAGTTTCCTCGCAAATGGATTGTGGATACAGAATTTCTACAGCCTGCTCGACAGTCCTTACATCGTGCTACCTCTATAAAAGATTTCCCTACTAAGTCTGAAATTAGTTTTGACATTGCTAAGCCTTCCACTAGCAAAACCATATCATTTCCATCCAAGTGTCTTCATACCCAAAAGATACATGATCCTCAGATTGATTCATTCTATTGTCCTGACTGCAAAAACATCCTCAAAACCCCTAGCCATGCTGTAATTAATATGGTTAGCTCCAGAAGTAGCAGAGACATAGAATTGCAGAAACTGCTAGAGAAAAATAGACAATTACTATCTTTCAAAAATCAAAATATGGAAAGTACATCTCAAGCCTCAGAAAGCTCTGATGATACTGGTCATACATGGAAGACACCACAAGGAGATGAGTCATACAATGAAAAGGTTTTTCCCAAAACCTCAGACTTCAATCAATACTCGCCAGATAGTAAAAATAGATCCCAGATGTATTATCTGAGAACTGCTGATAGATCTGTAGATCAGCCTACTGAAGTTAGGTTAATGAATTGGAATAACCTAGCTACTAAATGCATCAATAGCAGAGTCTCTAGTATTCAGAATAGTCTGGATCAAATTTCTAAAATGCTAAAGAGTATTGAGTTATATCAAAAGGGAGATATTTCAAAGGCATTAAAAACAATGGACATCAACAATGGAATCCACTCAGCCACAATACAGCAAAAGGTAGAAAAAGAAGTACAGAAAGTTCTTCAGAAAGAAGAAGATATCTGTAATAAAATAGAGACCGTGGTAACAGGTAATCAAGATATTGCTCATAGCCAAGAGGAATTAAAAACTGAAGTCTCAAATGTAGAATCTAAAGTAGACCATTTGCTTAATGGTATGACTTCCTTACATACTGAAGTTGCTTCTCAACAGCAACAATTAACTCTTTTTCCTACAATGTCTATTCAGTCCCCTGTTATTCAGCCGTTAAGCTTAGAACTAGCTGAATCAGGAAGTTTTGAATGGAGTTCAGTAGAAAAGATAGAAAAGGAAGATATTCTTCAGCCTATTGTGCCTCCTCTTGTTATGAAAGCTCCTCAGTTGGACATTAACCCTGCCTTTAGAATTGGTATGGTAAAGCTAAGTGAACCAGAAAAGTTTAGCTATTTCTCTGAAGGAGAATCATCCAAACCTCCTTTAGATAATAATATTAGAACTCTGGGTCTACAACCATTCTTTTGGTAATTTAACTGTGAATCTACTGCTGAAAGAAAGAAAATGTGTCATGCTATGCTCTCTTGGGCTAGTATTCAGATGTTTGGCCTTAAAAAGGAAGCAAAGTTTGTTGCACAGCAAATCATTAATGGATTCATTGGCAATATTAAAGAATGGTGGGATGGAGGACATGCAGTTTACAAGGATGCTATTGTCAATCATGCTGAGCCAGTACCTTGCTTATGTCAAGCCATATATAATGAATTTGTTGGCGCTATAGAAGATGAGAAAGAAGCCAATAGATCTCAGTTCCTTAGAGCCCAATTGTGTGATATGTCTAGAATAGAAGAATATATGTGTAAAATGGAAAATCTGCTTTACAGTTCTGGAGAAATGTTTAACCCAGCCTATAAGGTAAGATATGTAGAATCTTTTCCTAAATATTTTTCTAAAAAATATAAAACTGCAATGGGAGAACAGTTTGCCAATTTGTCCTTTGGACGCATAAATCAGCATATTAGAAAGGTTAATCAAAAGCTGTGCGAAGAAAGAAAAGCACACAGAGAAACTATGCAGTTTCATAAACAGCTTGGGATTAAGTTTTGTAATTCTATAGAAGACAATTATGGATGTTCTGGTAGCCCTATGCAGTATAGCAAGTATAGGTCAAAGCAGAAAAGAAAAACTAAAGATTGTCAGTGTGATTACAAGCCAAAGTATAAGCCCTTCAGAAAAAATAGATATAAAGGTCCTAAGTTTCAGAAAAAGGTATTTAGAAAGAAGAAACATGGGTTCCAGAAAACCCCTGTTAAATGCTTTCTTTGTCAAGGAAATCATTATGCTAACAAATGTCCAGAAAAGCATAAAAACTCAAAGAAAGTAAATTTTATTCAGAGTCATGATATCAATGAAGATGATTATGTGTTAATTCCTGCTGATAATGCTGAGTATGAATCTGATTTTGATTATACTGATGAAGATTCAGATATTAATCAGATTAATATGAATTTAGCAGAAAAAGAATCAGAATCAGAAGAAGTATCTTCAGATTATGAATCAGAAATTGGCTTTCAGATACATATGAATAGTATGCAATATTCTACAAATCAATTCTCTGATAGTCTTAGTTTGTCTCAGCAACTAACACAGCTAAAGCAAAGATATGACAGTTTGCCTGCATATCTCATGTCTCAAAAAATGTTCTTGCAATCTCAGATCCAAGATACTGAGAGAAAATATTTACAGCAGCTAGAATATATGAAACATCATAAAGCTAATCTATCTTCCCAGTTTTCCCAGCAAACACTAGACAAAGGAAAAGAGCTTGTTACTTCAGATCTCCATCGGAAAGAATGGAGAAGTAAAAGAATTAAAACACTCCAGGTGTTTCTTAAAAGAGCTCAGACAGAATTAGAAACTCTTTTGAGAGAAGAAGCTGAAGAAGAAGACGAAGAACAAAAATTTGAAGAAGAAATGTGCAAGATTGCTGATCAAGTAGAAGCAGAATATGCTGCTTCAAAAATGCCAATAGATAATAATATTCATCAAATTACTATCCATGAGACTAATAATCCAGTCTGTGAAATGAATATTAAGTGGAATGGATTTCAGCCTTATTCTCTAGATGTCATGCTAGATACAGGTGCTGATGCTTCACTAGCTAGATTTCACTCTATCCCTGAAGATAAATGGATGCCGCACTTTGCAAGGTTAACCTTCAATACAAAGACAGTAATCTCTGAATATGCAGCCTCTGTTCCTGTTAAGCTAGGAGATACAGTCTTCAATTTTAAAGTCTTACATCATGAAATTCCATTATTTGACATGATATTTGGTGCAGATAATTTATCTTGTTTCTATCCGATAACTATTAAGAAACATGAAATCTTGCTGGCTGAGAAATATTCTCTATATAAAAAGCATCGATATGAATGTAAGATTCCACTGAAATCCAAAGCTCCGAAAATTGTAAAAAATGACTGGTTGGTGCAAAAGATAAATTGCTGTAAAGTTGATGCAGATCCTGTGCTTGCAAAGATAATCAAAGAATGTTGTTCTGATAATCCTTTGGCCTTCCAGCACAGAAAGACCCATGTCTGTAATATAGACTTACAGCTAGTAATGGATAAGCAAGGTAATCCAGTTGAGCCAAGGTTTAAAGCGCATCACTCAGGTATGTCTCCTTCCTTGAGGCAGGAGTGTTTTGATGAAATACAGCAATTAAAAAATTTGGGACTCATCAGAGATTCTCAAAGTCCTTGGGCTTGTGAGGCCTTCTATGTAAATAAACGCAGTGAACAGGTAAGGGGAAAGAAAAGATTAGTTATAAACTATATCCCTTTGAACAAGCATGTGATACCTGTCCAACACCCAATTCCTTCAAAAGATGAAATCTTGCAGAGATTAACAGGTAGCAAAGTATATAGTAAGTTTGATCTTAAGTCTGGTTTTTGGCAAATCCAGGTAGCAGAAAAGGATAAGTTTAAAACTGCTTTCATCACACCATTCGGACAATACGAATGGAATGTCCTCCCATTTGGACTCAAGACTGCTCCAAGCATCTTTCAAAAGATGATGAATAATATTTTTGCTGCCTATAGCCAGTATATAATTGTTTATATAGATGACATTCTAGTTTTCAGCAAGTCTCCAAAAGATCATTTAAAGCATCTGCAAGAATTTTACAGAATAGTTTTTGAAAATGGTTTAGTTCTTTCAGAAAAGAAAATGATTGTGTTCCAAGAAACTATAGATTTTCTTGGTATAACCATTAGCTCTGGAAAGGTCAGTGTACAGCCTCATGTCTTGCAGAGTATTCAAAATTTTCCTGATGACATCGTAGATAAGAATATGTTACAAAGATTTCTTGGTTGTGTAAATTATATTGCTGGTCAGTACTTCCATGTTGCTCAAGACAGAGTTCTTCTCAATAAAAGGTTATCTAAAAAACCTCCTCCTTGGTCAGTAGAAATGACAGATGCAGTTAAAAGAATAAAACAGAAATGTGCTAATTTGCCTTCTTTGCAGTTGCCTGGTAATGGAAAAAAGATAATTGAAACAGACGCTTCTGAACAGTATTGGGGTGCTGTTTTAAAAGAACAAATGACTGATGGTACTGAAAAACCATGAAGGTATGCTTCAGGTTCTTTTCAAAAGGCACAGTTGAATTATCATTCGACTCATAAAGAAATTTTAGCAGTCATAAAGGCTATCCAAGCTTTTATGTTCTTCATAAGGTCAGAACATTTCATTATACGTTCTGACTTGAAAAATTTTATGAGCATATTAAATTCAGCTGATAATTTAAAGAAAGGTTCTGTGAGCAGACTAATTAGATGGGCAACTTACTTATCAGATTTTGATTTTTCAGTAGAGCACATTCCTGGATCAAAAAATTCCATAGCAGATTACCTGACAAGGGAATTTCAGAAGCCTTATAACATAATGACTGTTACTGAGATCAGAGAAGAATTTCATAGTCATCTTTGGCGTTCTAAGCCTCTGGTCACTACTCAGTTACAGAATGAAATCAGAAAATTAAAAGTTGAATCTTATGAGGCTCAAGATACTTTGAATTCACATAATGTTGCCTGGAGCACACATTATGCTGAGATAGAAGGACAGAATAGTGTTCATACTACTCTGTTAAATAGACCTGGTAATAGCCCTAATTTTATGGATCCTGAAAGAAATATGTTGAAGCAAATGCTATACAGAATGGGAACAAGGTTTACTTTCAAATGGTCAACCTTCTGGCCAAAATTTAATCCTAGTTTAGAAAATTATTGGGAATCTGGAGATATGCCAGATTACATGTTTGAATTTCTGGATTATATTATGCCTCGTATAGCTTGTCAAGAATATTTTGTAAACATTGCTCCTAACATGTTACGAAATCTCTTCTTGGCTTTAAGACTTCCTTTCAGGGTGGAGTTTGAACTATGTTTAGTTCAAAATCATCAATACAATGCTCATGCTGTTATCCAGCCTGGTTTGCCTATTGCATCATTATGGAAAAGATTAACTATTACTCATAATGCAGTATTTCCCGTGACTCCTGAAGGACGACTATGTAGGATTCCTTCCGCACTATACTTAGATCATACTGCAAGTGAAGAAACTACTGATGAGACAGACTATGACCCTTCTGTCAATTCTCCGTATTCTCCGGTGGGTTCTTATGAATTTAATGATGATGACTAATTACGGGGTCTGTCCGTAATAGTGAGTGGAGAGCACTATAACTCTCTTTATGTCTATAATCGAATATTGTGGACCTCACCACTTGTGTAAAGGCGGTATGCTGTCAGTCGTGTTGACAGATGTTTTGTTACTTTTATTTTGGCGGTGCGCGGTGGGCCCATACCCACATGGTTTACAGCATCTTTGGTTGCTTTTTGTGTTCACCGTTGATCTTGTCTCCTTGTAATATCCGTCGATCTACTCCTCCATCTCCTATATAAAGGAATGATCGATGAGTTATTAGGCAGGATTATTCGGGAGCCCAGCTTGAAGTCTTATAGTCTACAACAAGTTTGTAAGTCCTTAGTCTTTTATCTGGTACTGTAATTTGTTCAAGTTTGTAATAGTTTGAGTTAGTTTGATTATTATCAGAATAATATATCAGAATTTATGAGTGTTATATTCTTTGTGTGTCTGTCAAAGATGATCTTGGTAAAATGGTATCAGAGCCATGTTTTAAGCTGTTATTATCTTTAAGTTCTGTGTTCGAATATTAGTTAAATTCGATTACCTTGGCTTAGTATCTCGTTCATTTTATCGTTAAAGATAGGGAAGTGGCGTGGTCCCGTTAAGCCGAAGGATAGGCGTGTTGAGGATCCGATTAAGTACCGAAAATAGACGAGATTATGGTAGATCTAAGTCCTAAGGTTGAAGATTTAGCTCATACTTCTGATACATGTACTTTAGATGAACTTTCAACTCTCTCAGTAAATTCTGATACTCTAGAGATCGAAGAATCTAATCCTACCTCAGCTTGGCATTTACCTAAACTTAAACCCTCTGATGTGTATGCTAATTTACCCTCTTTCAAATTGCTTGCTCAAACCAATATTAAAACTGCTGAGAATGTCTTAAACCTGCAAACACAAAAACAAGATAAATATTTTTTGCAAATTTTATCTGATAAAGATATTCGCGCTCTTACATCTCAAAAGAAATATGCTTTTCTTCATATTGGTGCTATTACTTTAGGTTTTCAACCTCTTTTTAGAAAAGGTTTAGATGCTAGTATGATCGCCTGTTTATTAGACAATCGACACCTCTATTTTAAAGACTGTTTACAAGCTGCAATGCAGACTGGCTTACATAATGGTTCTGTCTTTACTACTGTCTATCCCAACTATCCAGTCTCCATCCACCAAGAACAAAATCTTAATCAGATTTTTAAGCTCTTTATTCAGACCCATGGCATTTACATGCTTGCTGGCTCTTGTCCTTTAGCCTTGCACTATCAGGTCATGTATCGCCTTACCAACACCTTATATCCTGCTATGCAAGTTTCTCCTGCGCCTGGCAAAAGCGTGGTGATAAGAGGCTCAACAGATAGTCATATGATGGCATCTGAAGCTATCTCTTGGTCTGACATAAAGTTTCCTCGCAAATGGATTGTGGATACAAAATTTCTACAGCCTGCTCGACAGTCCTTACATCGTGCTACCTCTATAAAAGATTTCCCTACTAAGTCTGAAATTAGTTTTGACATTGCTAAGCCTTCCACTAGCAAAACCATATCATTTCCATCCAAGTGTCTTCATACCCAAAAGATACATGATCCTCAGATTGATTCATTCTATTGTCCTGACTGCAAAAACATCCTCAAAACCCCTAGCCATGCTGTAATTAATATGGTTAGCTCCAGAAGTAGCAGAGACATAGAATTACAGAAACTGCTAGAGAAAAATAGACAATTACTATCTTTCAAAAATCAAAATATGGAAAGTACATCTCAAGCCTCAGAAAGCTCTGATGATACTGGTCATACATGGAAGACACCACAAGGAGATGAGTCATACAATGAAAAGGTTTTTTCCAAAACCTCAGACTTCAATCAATACTCGCCAGATGGTAAAAATAGATCCCAGATGTATTATCTGAGAACTGCTGATAGATCTATAGATCAGCCTACTGAAGTTAGGTTAATGAATTGGAATAACCTAGCTACTAAATGCATCAATAGCAGAGTCTCTAGTATTCAGAATAGTCTGGATCAAATTTCTAAAATGCTAAAGAGTATTGAGTTATATCAAAAGGGAGATATTTCAAAGGCATTAAAAACAATGGACATCAACAATGGAATCCACTCAGCCACAATACAGCAAAAGGTAGAAAAAGAAGTACAGAAAGTTCTTCAGAAAGAAGAAGATATCAGTAATAAAATAGAGACCGTGGTAACAGGTAATCAGGATATTGCTCATAGCCAAGAGGAATTAAAAACTGAAGTCTCAGATGTAGAATCTAAAGTAGACCATTTGCTTAATGGTATGACTTCCTTACAAACTGAAGTTGCTTCTCAACAGCAACAATTAACTCTTTTTCCTACAATGTCTATTCAGTCCCCTGTTATTCAGCCGTTAAGCTTAGAACTAGCTGAATCAGGAAGTTTTGAATGGAGTTCAGTAGAAAAGATAGAAAAGGAAGATATTCTTCAGCCTATTGTGCCTCCTCTTGTTATGAAAGCTCCTCAGTTAGACATTAACCCTGCCTTTAGAATTGGTATGGTAAAGCTAAGTGAACCAGAAAAGTTTAGCTATTTCTCTGAAGGAGAATCATCCAAACCTCCTTTAGATAATAATATTAGAACTCTGGGTCTACAACCATTCTTTTGGCAATTTAACTGTGAATCTACTGCTGAAAGAAAGAAAATGTGTCATGCTATGCTCTCTTGGGCTAGTATTCAGATGTTTGGCCTTAAAAAGGAAGCAAAGTTTGTTGCACAGCAAATCATTAATGGATTCATTGGCAATATTAAAGAATGGTGGGATGGAGGACATGCAGTTTACAAGGATGCTATTGTCAATCATGCTGAGCCAGTACCTTGCTTATGTCAAGCCATATATAATGAATTTGTTGGCGCTATAGAAGATGAGAAAGAAGCCAATAGATCTCAGTTCCTTAGAGCCCAATTGTGTGATATGTCTAGAATAGAAGAATATATGTGTAAAATGGAAAATCTGCTTTACAGTTCTGGAGAAATGTTTAACCCAGCCTATAAGGTAAGATATGTAGAATCTTTTCCTAAATATTTTTCTGAAAAATATAAAACTGCAATGGGAGAACAGTTTGCCAATTTGTCCTTTGGACGCATAAATCAGCATATTAGAAAGGTTAATCAAAAGCTGTGCGAAGAAAGAAAAGCACACAGAGAAACTATGCAGTTTCATAAACAGCTTGGGATTAAGTTTTGTAATTCTATAGAAGACAATTATGGATGTTCTGGTAGCCCTATGCAGTATAGCAAGTATAGGTCAAAGCAGAAAAGAAAAACTAAAGATTGTCAGTGTGATTACAAGCCAAAGTATAAGCCCTTCAGAAAAAATAGATATAAAGGTCCTAAGTTTCAGAAAAAGGTATTTAGAAAGAAGAAACATGGGTTCCAGAAAACCCCTGTTAAATGCTTTCTTTGTCAAGGAAATCATTATGCTAACAAATGTCCAGAAAAGCATAAAAACTCAAAGAAAGTAAATTTTATTCAGAGTCATGATATCAATGAAGATGATTATGTGTTAATTCCTGCTAATAATGCTGAGTATGAATCTGATTTTGATTATACTGATGAAGAATCAGATATTAATCAGATTAATATGAATTTAGCAGAAAAAGAATCAGAATCAGAAGAAGTATCTTCAGATTATGAATCAGAAATTGGCTTTCAGATACATATGAATAGTATGCAATATTCTACAAATCAATTCTCTGATAGTCTTAGTTTGTCTCAGCAACTAACACAGCTAAAGCAAAGATATGACAGTTTGCCTGCATATCTCATGTCTGAAAAAATGTTCTTGCAATCTCAGATCCAAGATACTGAGAGAAAATATTTACAGCAGCTAGAATATATGAATCATCATAAAGCTAATCTATCTTCCCAGTTTTCCCAGCAAACACTAGACAAAGGAAAAGAGCTTGTTACTTCAGATCTCCATCGGAAAGAATGGAGAAGTAAAAGAATTAAAACACTCCAGGTGTTTCTTAAAAGAGCTCAGACAGAATTAGAAACTCTTTTGAGAGAAGAAGCTGAAGAAGAAGACGAAGAACAAAAATTTGAAGAAGAAATGTGCAAGATTGCTGATCAAGTAGAAGCAGAATATTTTGTAAACATTGCTCCTAACATGTTACGAAATCTCTTCTTGGCTTTAAGACTTCCTTTCAGGGTCGAGTTTGAACTATGTTTAGTTCAAAATCATCAATACAATGCTCATGCTGTTATCCAGCCTGGTTTGCCTATTGCATCATTATGGAAAAGATTAACTATTACTCATAATGCAGTATTTCCCGTGACTCCTGAAGCATGACTATGTAGGATTCCTTCCGCACTATACTTAGATCATACTGCAAGTGAAGAAACTACTGATGAGACAGACTATGACCCTTCTGTCAATTCTCCGTATTCTCCGGCGGGTTCTTATGAATTTAATGATGATGACTAATTACGGGGTCTGTCCGTAATAGTGAGTGGAGAGCACTATAACTCTCTTTATGTCTATAATCAAATATTGTGGACCTCACCACTTGTGTAAAGGCGGTATGCTGTCAGTCGTGTTGACAGATGTTTTGTTACTTTTATTTTGGCGGTGCGCGGTGGGCCCATACCCACATGGTTTACAGCATCTTTGGTTGCTTTTTGTGTTCATCGCTGATCTTGTCTCCTTGTAATATCCATCGATCTACTCCTCCATCTCCTATATAAAGGAATGATCGATGAGTTATTAGGCAGGATTATTCGGCCTAATAACTCATCGATCATTCCTTTATATAGGAGATGGAGGAGTAGATCGATGGATATTACAAGGAGACAAGATCAGCGATGAACAGAAAAAGCAACCAAAGATGCTGTAAACCATGTGGGTATGGGCCCACCGCGCACCGCCAAAATAAAAGTAACAAAACATCTGTCAACACGACTGACAGCATACCGCCTTTACACAAGTGGTGAGGTCCACAATATTTGATTATAGACATAAAGAGAGTTATAGTGCTCTCCACTCACTATTACGGACAGACCCCGTAATTAGTCATCATCATTAAATTCATAAGAACCCGCCGGAGAATACGGAGAATTGACAGAAGGGTCATAGTCTGTCTCATCAGTAGTTTCTTCACTTGCAGTATGATCTAAGTATAGTGCGGAAGGAATCCTACATAGTCATCCTTCAGGAGTCACGGGAAATATTGCATTATGAGTAATAGTTAATCTTTTCCATAATGATGCAATAGGCAAACCAGGCTGGATAACAGCATGAGCATTGTATTGATGATTTTGAACTAAACATAGTTCAAACTCGACCCTGAAAGGAAGTCTTAAAGCCAAGAAGAGATTTCGTAACATGTTAGGAGCAATGTTTACAAAATATTCTGCTTCTACTTGATCAACAATCTTGCACATTTCTTCTTCAAATTTTTGTTCTTCGTCTTCTTCTTCAGCTTCTTCTCTCAAAAGAGTTTCTAATTCTGTCTGAGCTCTTTTAAGAAACACCTGGAGTGTTTTAATTCTTTTACTTCTCCATTCTTTTCGATGGAGATCTGAAGTAACAAGCTCTTTTCCTTTGTCTAGTGTTTGCTGGGAAAACTGGGAAGATAGATTAGCTTTATGATGATTCATATATTCTAGCTGCTGTAAATATTTTCTCTCAGTATCTTGGATCTGAGATTGCAAGAACATTTTTTGAGACATGAGATATGCAGGCAAACTGTCATATCTTTGCTTTAGCTGTGTTAGTTGCTGAGACAAACTAAGACTATCAGAGAATTGATTTGTAGAATATTGCATACTATTCATATGTATCTGAAAGCCAATTTCTGATTCATAATCTGAAGATACTTCTTCTGATTCTGATTCTTTTTCTGCTAAATTCATATTAATCTGATTAATATCTGATTCTTCATCAGTATAATCAAAATCAGATTCATACTCAGCATTATCAGCAGGAATTAACACATAATCATCTTCATTGATATCATGACTCTGAATAAAATTTACTTTCTTTGAGTTTTTATGCTTTTTTGGACATTTGTTAGCATAATGATTTCCTTGACAAAGAAAGCATTTAACAGGGGTTTTCTGGAACCCATGTTTCTTCTTTCTAAATACCTTTTTCTGAAACTTAGGACCTTTATATCTATTTTTTCTGAAGGGCTTATACTTTGGCTTGTAATCACACTGACAATCTTTAGTTTTTCTTTTCTGCTTTGACCTATACTTGCTATACTGCATAGGGCTACCAGAACATCCATAATTGTCTTCTATAGAATTACAAAACTTAATCCCAAGCTGTTTATGAAACTGCATAGTTTCTCTGTGTGCTTTTCTTTCTTCGCACAGCTTTTGATTAACCTTTCTAATATGCTGATTTATGCGTCCAAAGGACAAATTGGCAAACTGTTCTCCCATTGCAGTTTTATATTTTTCAGAAAAATATTTAGGAAAAGATTCTACATATCTTACCTTATAGGCTGGGTTAAACATTTCTCCAGAACTGTAAAGCAGATTTTCCATTTTACACATATATTCTTCTATTCTAGACATATCACACAATTGGGCTCTAAGGAACTGAGATCTATTGGCTTCTTTCTCATCTTCTATAGCGCCAACAAATTCATTATATATGGCTTGACATAAGCAAGGTACTGGCTCAGCATGATTGACAATAGCATCCTTGTAAACTGCATGTCCTCCATCCCACCATTCTTTAATATTGCCAATGAATCCATTAATGATTTGCTGTGCAACAAACTTTGCTTCCTTTTTAAGGCCAAACATCTGAATACTAGCCCAAGAGAGCATAGCATGACACATTTTCTTTCTTTCAGCAGTAGATTCACAGTTAAATTGCCAAAAGAATGGTTGTAGACCCAGAGTTCTAATATTATTATCTAAAGGAGGTTTGGATGATTCTCCTTCAGAGAAATAGCTAAACTTTTCTGGTTCACTTAGCTTTACCATACCAATTCTAAAGGCAGGGTTAATGTCCAACTGAGGAGCTTTCATAACAAGAGGAGGCACAATAGGCTGAAGAATATCTTCCTTTTCTATCTTTTCTACTGAACTCCATTCAAAACTTCCTGATTCAGCTAGTTCTAAGCTTAACGGCTGAATAACAGGGGACTGAATAGACATTGTAGGAAAAAAAGTTAATTGTTGCTGTTGAGAAGCAACTTCAGTATGTAAGGAAGTCATACCATTAAGCAAATGGTCTACTTTAGATTCTACATCTGAGACTTCAGTTTTTAATTCCTCTTGGCTATGAGCAATATCCTGATTACCTGTTACCACGGTCTCTATTTTATTACTGATATCTTCTTCTTTCTGAAGAACTTTCTGTACTTCTTTTTCTACCTTTTGCTGTATTGTGGCTGAGTGGATTCCATTGTTGATGTCCATTGTTTTTAATGCCTTTGAAATATCTCCCTTTTGATATAACTCAATACTCTTTAGCATTTTAGAAATTTGATCCAGACTATTCTGAATACTAGAGACTCTGCTATTGATGCATTTAGTAGCTAGGTTATTCCAATTCATTAACCTAACTTCAGTAGGCTGATCTATAGATCTATCAGCAGTTCTCAGATAATACATCTGGGATCTATTTTTACCATCTGGCGAGTATTGATTGAAGTCTGAGGTTTTGGGATAAACCTTTTCATTGTATGACTCATCTCCTTGTGGTGTCTTCCATGTATGACCAGTATCATCAGAGCTTTCTGAGGCTTGAGATGTACTTTCCATATTTTGATTTTTGAAAGATAGTAATTGTCTATTTTTCTCTAGCAGTTTCTGCAATTCTATGTCTCTGCTACTTCTGGAGCTAACCATATTAATTACAGCATGGCTAGGGGTTTTGAGGATGTTTTTGCAGTCAGGACAATAGAATGAATCAATCTGAGGATCATGTATCTTTTGGGTATGAAGACACTTGGATGGAAATGATATGGTTTTGCTAGTGGAAGGCTTAGCAATGTCAAAACTAATTTCAGACTTAGTAGGGAAATCTTTTATAGAGGTAGCACGATGTAAGGACTGTCGAGCAGGCTGTAGAAATTCTATATCCACAATCCATTTGCGAGGAAACTTTATGTCAGACCAAGAGATAGCTTCAGATG
>JARHVA010002437.1:372500-382500 GCA_037957365.1 Torreya grandis | reverse complement strand
TAATTCCAATCTCACTTATCCACTCTCAAACAATCTTCTTTTAATTTAGTCAATTAATCATTAAGTCTGCTCTTAACTAGTGTCCAATCTCTCAGATCTACTCTCCTTCCTTTGAAAAATTATTATTTAAGACAATTTGGAAAGGTATTAGGAAAAATAAATTATTTTTTTAGGTCTCAACACTCACAATATATAAACAAACTATAGGTATCTAAAAGTTTGAGATTTCATTCTCAAATTCTATCTTTTTACATTTTTAGGTCTCTAAACCTAGTTATTGCTCCAACATGTCAATTTATCAAAATAGAGTTTTTAGATATTAAAAACTATATCTATAGTACTATTTTATAAATTATAACATGTCTTGACCCTTACCCAAGTTTATATATCTCAAATCAACCAAAAACACATTTTACCTTATGTACAAATTTCTCAAAAATTATCTTCTATAGTGTACACAAAAATAGTCCTTTATACCTAAAATTTAAAAAAAATTATCGACCTAATGATAATTGGAATAAACTATAATATCCATTACATATATGATACAGAAATATTTATACCTTATTATTCAATCATTTGTGTTTTAAAGGTGTTTTAATCTTGAAACCCTTAATTCATATTTACTCATAATTTCTGTAGGTTGAGAGCATAGCTATGACTATTGTCAACATATATTCTACATGTATTTGGTGATGCTCTTTCATAACCTTTAATATCCTCAAACCTACCCATTTTTTCAATCACTCTTCACACTCTCTTACTATAAACTCCCTAGGCTTGGATATGCCTAGATGCCTTCCTCTTATTTAATACTTTCAAAAACACTTCCTCTATCTCTTATATCCACATATTCAACCTTCATTCAACCCACACAATATAATTTCAAAGACCTCCAAAATTAGTTACAATTTATTAAAAAAATTACCTTAAAGGTATATTTGGAATACTAGGCCTAATGCACATTCTTGATACTATTTTATGACCCTTCAACACCTCACTCATCCAAATCCTCCAAAACCTCATTCCTAACATTATAATGCTTTCTAGGCCTATCCCTTAAGTGTGTTAGGCTTACTACAACTTATCTTTGTCAATTTATATTTGAAAATATCACAAACCTATTCTATCCACCAGATCACTTTGAACACTTAAAATACACTTTTATGCAAAAATGGGTGAGAAAAGGGAGAGAGGAGCACATAAACACTGACAACAAATGTTGTCAAAGTTTAAGTTGTGGTTACAGAACTATGGTTCTAATACTTCTTGACCAAAAAATGATACTAAAAACACATTGGGGGGTAGATAAAATCTATTAATATGTTCTTGGCATACCATTAGGCCCTGATCAACAAACCCACCACCCATTCAAGCCTCAACAACATCCTTCCCAATACAAGAAAAATGTAGTTTTTAAGACTAAATTCAAACACACATAAAATGAAACATATAAGGCATTTAAATGAATGATAATATCCCTCAATTTCCCATTTAATTACTATAACCTCACCTTAGAGAACAGAGGTGTAAACATCTAGATAAATCTATTAGACAAGTTTTAGTGACAAGTCCAAAAATTCAACTTTTTGGCATTGAATAGATAACTTCTTAAGCTCCAGCTATGATTTATACCTCTAAGAATTCCCATTGAGAATATATCACTCAGATCAAATATATATTGGTAAATTACATATTATCAAACCATCACAACATTTAAATCCACCTAGAAGTGCATTTTCACTATCGTCCAGGAACAAAATAACACTGACAATGAATGTTGTCAAAGTTTATGTTGTGGTTGCATAACTTTGGTTTTGATTATTATTGACCAAAAAATGACACTAAAAACATGTCAAGGGTGTAAATAACATATATTAATACATTATTTTCCTCCCATAAATCTTGATTGACAAACCCACCACCCATTATGACGTCAAGAATGCCCCTCCCAATACAAGAAAAATGTTGTTTTTAAGCCTAAGTTTAAATATGCATAAAAATGAAACCTGTAAGTCATTTATATGAACCATAAAATAAATATCATACCTATTTAATCCCTATAATATCACCCTATATCACTTTTATGTAACCTTCTTGAGGAATTCATTGGACAAGTTATAGTGACGGGTCTAAAAATAAAACTTTTTGGCATTGAATAGGCAACTTCTTAAGATCTAACTATCATTTATATCTATAAAACCTCCACTTGAGAATATATAAATTTTCACACACACACACACACACACATAGACAAACACACACACACACACACACACACACACACACACACACACACACACACACACACACACACACAGAGAGAGAGAGAGAGAGAGAGAGAGAGAGAGAGAGAGAGAGAGAGAGAGAGAGAGAGAGAGAGAGAGAGAGAGAGAGAGAGAGAGAGAGAGAGAGAGAGAGAGAGAGAGAATTATATATTATCACACTTCCATGATGTTTAAATCTACATAGAAGTGTATTTTCACCACCGTTCAGAGTGCATAAGCACTAACAACAAATGTTGTCAAGTTTTAAGTTGTGGTTGTATAAATCTAGTTCTAATGTTTCCTAACCAAAACCTGACACTACCAACATGTATATGGGGTAGGATAAAATATATTAATAGGCTATTTTCCTCCCATCATTATTTATCAATAAATCCACCACCCATTTTGGCCTTAAGAACACCCTTCCCAATACAAAAAAAATGTAGTCTTTTAGCGTATGTTCAAACATGTATAAAATGAAACCTATAAGTTATATCCATGAACTGTCAAATCAATATTTTAAATATTTAATCCCTATATTCACACCATATATAAATTATGTTGATCCTTCTAGATTAATAAGTTGGACAAGCTGTAGTGAAGGGTCTAAAAATGCAACTTTTTGGCATTGAATAGGCAACGTCTTGAGCTCCAACTACTATTTATACCTATGAGACCTCCAATTGAGAATATATAAATTTGATCATGTTAAGATATAAAAATTACATTTTATCACACTACCATGATGTTCAAATCCACCTAGATGTGCATTTTCACTACTGCTTAAGAATGTAGAAACACTTGCAATAAATGTTGTCAATGTTTAAGTTATTGTTGTAAAACTCTAGTTACAATGCTTATTGATAAAAAAATGAAACTCAAAACATATTTTTTTGGGTGGTTAATATTTATTAATATGTTTTTTTCCTCCCATCATTCTTTATTGACAAACCAACCACCCATTCTGGCCTCAAGAATGCCCATCCTAATACAAGAAAAATGTATTTTTTAGCCTAAGTTTAAACATGCATATAAAAAAAACTATAAGTCTTTTTCATGAAACATAAGATACCTCCCATAAATATTTAATCCCTATAATCACATCCAAAATCACTCAAGTGAAACCTTTGAGAGCAATCCAGTGGATAAGTTGCAGTGTCGGGTCCAAAAATGCAACTTTTTGGCATTGAATGTGCAACTTCTTAAGCACCAAATACTATTTTGCTTTTGGGACACCCATTTGAGAATATATAAATTTGATCATGTATTTATAATAAATTAAAAATTTATCAAACCACCATGATGTTTATATCCACCCAAAAGTACATTTTAATTACCATTTACGAGTCCAAAAACATATATAATAAATACTGTCAAAGTTTAAGTTGTGGTTGTAGAACTCTAGTTTTGATGCTTCATAACCAAAAACTGACACTAAAAACACATATGGGGGGTAGATAATTTCTAAGAATAATTTATTTGTCTCCCATTATATCTAATTGATAAACCCACCACCCATTCTAACATCAAGAATGCCCTTCCCAATACAAGAAAAATGCAGTTTTTAGCTTAAGTTTAAACATTCATAAAGGAAATATTATAAGTTATTTATATTAACTATTAGATCCTTTTCATATGTATTATATGAACTATTAGATCCTTTTCATTGGACAAGTTTTCGTGATGGGTCCAAAAATACAAATTTTTTGCATTGAATAGGTAACTTCTTGAACTCTAACTACCTTTTCTACCTTAAAGACCCCCTCTTGAGAATCTATTACTGAAATAATGTCTAGATAGGCACTTTAAACATTATCACATAATCAAAATTTTCAAATCCATATAGAGGTACAATTTCACTACCATTTAGGGGCATGGAAACATTGACAATAAATGTTTTCAAAGTTTAAGTTGTGGTTACATAACTCTAGTTCTGATGCTTTCTGACTTGGAAGTGCATTTTAACTACCATTTAAGAACATAGAAATATTAAGTAATTAAAAATTTAGATTCTATTAGATTGAATAATATTGAATTCCCTAGTGATAATGCAAAAGACATGAAGGTGGAAGCTTACCTAACACCACTAACCTACAAAACATTATTATTAACTAATTAAAAATGAAATTCATATGTACTACCTATAAAATAAAAAACATTTGGTAAAATTGATTACATGTATATTTGAAAAGTTAACATACCTATGTGTTCAATCCAACAAACCACTAGGATCTTCTCTGACCTTGATAGTATCAAGAATAGCTTCATGATCTGACTCCAAAACTTTCCATAGTTTCATATTTAATGGCCTCACATGATATTTTTTTAAATGAATATTCATTCCAAAAATCAAATTTTAATAGTTTATTATCTTCTTGTGCATTTCAAGCTCTTCAAATAGCTATTGAACTTAATTTTCTATAGGATATCATCAAAACCAAGTTCTAGTGACTACCACTTACCCAGTGGGATAGTCAATGTTTTCTCCATCTATAACTAGGGAAGTCAATTTTTTATTTCTCTTTATACACCGGCATAATAATAACTAGTGCCCTCTTCATTTTCCTCATCTGAAATAAATACAAAAACATTCCCTATATCACAAAAACCCATTTTTAGTGACACTATGAAGATATATAATGAGAATAAATTGTACATAATGAAAAATATCCTATCTAGTTGCACTAGATCAGATACATGGTCAAATTTATCTAATAATGTGATATTTATAAGTTGCAATGTTTTTGGAACCTAATATGTGTTGATAAGAATTAGAAGTTTAGAACTCCAATCATCCACACATTCTTATGACTCACATTCATTATAAATAGAATCCATGCATACATAGTAGAAACATGCCAAGTGTCTCATATGAATAGTCCAATAAATTGTATTTGAGATATGAAATGAGTGGAGGATAATTGAACCTATTAGATTCATACAATCCTCATACTTGGACAAGTCTTCTTCCTTGATTAACTAGAAATGTTTATAAATAGTAGAATTTGGTTGAGCACCATGACACATGTTCTTATTATACCATTTAACCATATATTTTGCATCTATCAAATATAAACTTTATTCAAATTTCAACTCCTCCATTGCAGTATCTCTTTTCAGACATGATGTAGCACCATCATGCTCCCCTTTTCCATGTCTAGCCTATGTGAAACTCTAAATGTGTTATACACTAGTGGTAACATACATCCTGCTCAACAAATAAAATATCCATGCATTTTTGAATTGTGATGTACAATTGTCAAAAAAAATGTAATGTTGATTGAAAGTAATGTTTTTGTAACTTAATTATTCATAAAAATTCTGAAAATGACCTTGCCCATACTCTGAATAATGTGATCAGTCATTGCTAATATATAAATGGTACTCCCTTAATATTTTATATTTTTCCTTTGTACTATTAGGTACATGTATGAATATGGCAACATATGATGAGTTTTAATACTATGATTGAACTTTCATTTGGGGTTTGAATGTGTAATTTTTAACAAAGTCAACTAATGATACAATCAAACTAAGTGGGAATGTATCCTTACTTATCTTGAAATGTTAATTCAACCATCTATCCTTATGTGTGTTCCTTGCATACTCATAAATAATTTTCTCTCCAAATTTGACCAAAAATTCAAAAATAGGAATCCTTTTTTTTAACAAGATCACACCTTTTAGATTCATTTCCATTTTTTACTTGATAAGTCACTGATTTATATTTTCTTAAACCAACTAATTCTTATTCAATTTCACTTGTACTCTCGTCCTTCATATAATTTTTTAATTTTGGTAATCCAGGATAAATGCTACAATTTCCATTTAAACATGATTTGTTATAAAATAATTATCGATTTGATCTTTTGGAAAAATAGTTGGAATAAATTGCCTAACTGATTTTGTTTGAAATTCTATGTAGACTCTTATAAAATGTTGTTGATATGTAAAGTACAATGAATATGGTGAAAAAAATCATAGTGCATTGACAATTCAATATGTTGCCTATAGCAACAACTGATGCATGTGTGATTTATTTTTACATAAAAAAATATGGCCATCTCAAAATATCTTTAACAAATAGAAATTTATGGATGTTTTTCCAAAAACATAGAGTATAATTGTTTTTGAGTTATATACAATAAATGTTTCAGATGTGTTTCATGATTACGAGAACCAACTCTTATTTTCACTACATCTCTTACACTGGGTGAAACTCTTTTATTGTCTTTACAAAATTAAGCAAGTAACTCTTTGAGAATATTAGCTATAACCTTGTCCTTTCATGGAAGTCTACCAAAGAATACCTAGAGCCCATTGGTATTAGGTTAATTAAGTATTTCATGTCTTTCAATTGCTTTTATTAATATTTTTTTAATTTATATTAAGTGTTTTGCTTGTTTTCAAAAGCATTCATTGTTTTTCCTATTTGGTCATTTACTGCACAAGTTGTAAGTATACGTGAGGGAGCATTACAATCTTGGGTGTATGATTTTGGGCCTACAATATGATATCTATCATGTAGACTTTCAATAATTTCATTATTTCCATAAAACATGTTAGATGTTCTTAGTCCAAATGTATACATTATAGTTCTCATCTTAATCAATTTTATCAATCAAATAAATAATTAACATCTTTGACTATCATAATCTAAATTATGAAAAAAATATCCCAAATTTTATGAACTAGTCTTATTGAATGGCGATAATACAATTTTTTATGCATTGGTTCTAATATATTTTCATCAACTTAAGTTATCTACTTATCTATTCTACACATAATTCTTAGAGGTGTTGTTAATGGTGGAATTTGTTGAGAGGGTGTTTATAAATCGTTATTACTTTGATTGTTTAGAGGTGGGATGACATTTTATTCATGGTTTATTTCTTCAAAATATGAATTTTATTGATTTTTAATTTCATCATTGTTTATTTCCATCAAATTTTCTTCATTCATGGGGGCTGAAGCATCATACATAAACTCATCATTAACAAAATCAAAAACTTGGAACATTGAATGTAAACTTCAAATATTATCTAATTCATTAATGTCAATTTAATTATTATTCATTTCATTATGGTCAATTTAATCATTACTCAATTCATTATGGTCAATTTCATTATTTTTTTAATTCGTTATTGTTAATTGGCTCATTATCTATGGTATTTAGTTCATCAGGATTAGGGTTTGTACCTTTTCTACCAGCAAGTTTTTGCATTCCTATTTTGTGTTTCTCTCTCCAATCTTATAATTCCCCTAGTGTATTTTAATTCAACATCTTATTCTTTCTTCAATGTGATGCATCACCTATCAAGGATGATTGACAAATTTTCAAAGGTGGGTTCAAAAGTACATAGGTCCCATAATTTTATGGGACAAAATTCTCAAATGTGGGTTAAAAATAGGCAATGAAAAGTGACCTTTGCCTATATTGATAATAGAATGTATACATTATCCAGTAACATAATCATGTTATATAACATGATCACATTATATAATATGATCATTTTATGAAATAATGAAATCATGTTATTCTTAATATTTGGTTCGGGTTATATAGACATTGAGAAGCTAATTTTCTCTAAATTATGAAAAACATGATCATGTTATGTAATAACATGATTGCATTATAATTAATATAGACTAGGGATTAGGGATTAGGGATTAAGGCATTAATACATAGGGTTTAAGGATTGGGATTACAACATTAGGGCATATGGCTTATAATTTATGTTTTAGGGTATAGGGATTAGGTATTAGGGCATAGGGTTTATGTTTAAGGGTGTATATAAGGTCTAATATCTTTATGCCATGTGAACCTAATTCTTACTATAAAGTATTTTAATTGAGACTAAATCAATTGGAAAATATGGAAAGTTTATGGTTTACAATTTAGGGTATAGTATTTAGGGTTTATGGTTTACAATTTAGGGTATAGTATTTAGGGTTTATGGTTTAGGGATTAAGTTTTAATGTATATATGGTTTATGGTTCACAAGGTCAATCACAAAGATAATTGAGGATAATTTGACTCACATACACCAATTTGTGACCATAAAATATGTTTTTGGGTTGTCATTATACCCCATGTTATCATGCATATTGAGTGAATTAGTCAAATGGGGCAATTAATCATGTGATTTAGGCCAAATTGAGCCCTATAAACTTAATTCTTAGTCTAAATGATGTTAATTTTGGTTAGAATGATCGGTTCAGGGTTTAAAGAGTTTGTATTAATGGTTTAGAGTTTACGTATTAAGAAATTTAGGGATTAGGTATTAGAGTATAGGTTTGAGATTATATAAGGAACAATCATCAAGGCAATTAGGGAAAACTTGATCTCTTTGAACCTAGATCTATGATTAAAGAATGTGATTTTTGGCTCAATTAGCTCCCACATCATCACATATTGATCCAACTAAGTCAATTGTGGTAATGAGGGATTTGATTTTGAGCAAGTTCATTCTTATGAACCTAATTATTATTATATAAAGGATGTCATTTAGGGATAAATTTATTGGTGTAGGGTTTAGGGTCTATAATTTAAAGGGTTTTGGGTTTAGGGATTCTATCTTAGAGTTTAAGGTAAATGGTATAGGATTTAGGGTTCAAGTTAAATGGTACAGGATTTAGGGTTTTAGATATATAATATAGGGTCCAATCACTAAGGTAATTTAATAAAATTTGAGCTATCTATTCACCTATTTATGACAATTACCTTCATGTTTACATTTTTGATAAAAGTAAGGTCAGTTAAGCCATACATGTTATATAAATTATATAATAGATTGAGCCATAAATTTGGCTTAGGGTCTCAATTTTACCAAAATCTTGCACCTAATTACAGAAATTGACTAACTAGATCAGTTCATGATATGATTAAACTTAATTTTGAACAAAATCATATCTTGCTCTTAAAGGGGTTCAAATTGGCCTCCAATACCTCCTCAATTAAATGAATCAACTCTTTGATTAATTATATATGACATGACATTAAGGTTAATTTAAATATAAGTCACATCATATATAATTTAAAGTAGGTTCACTTGGATCATTGTGACCCTATATACCTACACAATTAAAATAATAAACCTTTACATTAATTAGTTGATGAATTCAAGTTTATTGAGCCCAAACTGCATTATATACATGCATATAAATAAATAAATAATGTTTCTTTGATTCAATCAAGTTAATGAAATTGGAGTTGATAAACCCCCAAATAACATTTTGTGGTCATGTAATTAGGTTGAAGGGGATTGAAATAGTCCCAATTTACTTTAGATGCACATTAAGATTGGTACTCCAAAGGCTATATTTTGGCCATAGGTTTAAACAATTCATTTTATGACATCTCATGATAATAATCAATTATATCATATTAGCATATATGTTTTTTTCATGTAGTTGGAATTAGGGCATAGGGATTATAATTTATGTTTTAAGGTTTAGGGATTATGGATTAAGATTTAGTTTTTAAGGGTGTATATAAGGTCTAATCATTCTATGTAATGTGAACCTAATTCTTAATACAAAAGATGTTAATTTGGAATAAATTGATTGGTAAATAGGGAATATTTATAATTTACAATTTAGGGTATAGTGTTTTTATTTTATGATTTAGGGATTAGGTTTTAATGTATCTATGGTTTAGGGTACACAGGGTCAATTGCAAATATGATTGAGGACAATTTTAATCACTTGGACCCATTTTTGGCTGTAGAATG
>JARHVA010002437.1:270000-367500 GCA_037957365.1 Torreya grandis | reverse complement strand
AAATTTTGTATTATGCCTCCCTCACTTTTAGTAGGGTAGGTTAGTAGAAAAAATATAAATAATTATGTATTATAAGCACATAAAGGCCACTCAAAGCATCATTTATTGATTATATATAAATCACTTGGTAATTCTAACACACATTGATAAAAATAACACTATTTCCTCCTAGTCTAATTATGAATCATTCTAATAGTCATACAACAAGTTTTAAATTATTATTTTGAATGTAAAATGGACTCTTTGTCAAGAATTTAAATCAATATATGGAGTTTTATTTTCATATAAATTTCAAAATTAATAAACTCAATCGAAGAGAGATAACTTCATTAGTCCAATACCATTTTTGGATATGTAGGTAAGGCTCAGATTACGTGATGATTCTTAGGATAGATTTGTAATTCCACTAATTTTTCTTCCCACTTTAAATTTTATCTCTATTTTGTTTATTATGCAAGAGCCAGTGTTATTATTTTAGATGGATCATTAATGATAAATTAGCACACAAAGATAGAGATTAAATTCTCAAAGGTATTTTCACACACCTAGATCCAAAAATTAGCCACACAGTCCACCATGATGTAACCCCAATTAACAAACAATGTTGTAGTTCATCTAAGTCATCCTTGTGCACACTCATCCTAACATATTTTAAATTTAATTTTTTGAACATGACAAAATTAAAATTTATTTTTAGGAGTTTTCCATTAAGAGTCATCATGTAAAGTCATCAGAAAAATAGATCCAAACTAGGTTTGCATATCTATTGTCAATTTTCATTTTTAGCTCACTTCTAATTATATAGTTTTTTATATTTCACTTCAAGATCTATATACTTCTATAGATATTAGTTAATTTTAAATAATTTATTTTATCTTAATATTTCATTACTAAATGAAAATGAAAACTGAATTTTATATAGAACCTACATTTTATTTATAACGTTAATTTCTATATGTTTGATCTTAGTCCTAGGATTTCATTCAAAATTCTACAAAATTCTTGACATTGAAAGAAATAACCTTTGACCTTGGATATAAATCAAATAGTTTAACATCATGGTTTTGAATTCAGACATAATTATAAACACAAAAATCATTTTATTTTAACCTTATATAGAATTTGAAAGTCAATAATTTATTTTTATCTTGGATATAAATTTGTTGATATCTATAATCAAAGATCTTTTGATTTTTTTCTCAATATTTTATATTTTATTATGTTTTTTTATAATTATGTTCCAAAATATTTCAAAATATTTAATGGCTATCATTACGAGGTATACAACCTATTTTATTTTACAAACATCACAATCTAAGGGGTCCTACCCTAATACTCATGGCCATTTTTCAATATTCAACATGGACTTAAATTTCCATATACCTCACAGGATATCAAAAATACCTAGGGTCCCTTATGTATACCCTAGGAACCCTCTTTTATTCATTTTATTTTTAGTTTATTTGATAGTATCATATCACTTATGGAAGTGTAATCTCATTTTAACCTTAGCAACAAGATCTTACGCTACATGCAAAACTTAACCTCTTTAATTAATACATTGAAATATTGGGGAGATACTAATCTATGAATGAGCAAGTGTATTTGAGATCCCACACAATCATTTAGACCCTCTTGTAGATACCCATTATACTTTGACTTTTTCTTATATTTTACCCATAGTCGTTAGTAATTTTTTAGATAGACAAATATATGACATCACTAAGTGTTTTATTTGTTGCACTTATTATAATTAAATTCATTGTATACATCAAGGATAGTATAATTTGATTGTTGTCTACTCATTTTTTGACTTTTATTTATGATAATGAATTGATAAATAATGGTAATAAAAAACATATATAAGAATCATATGTTGATGAGTATGATTTTTATAATGTAACAATAAATAGAAAATTTTGTTTTGATGAAATTTTGGAACATAGTTTTATTAAAAATATTTCCTTTGGATTCCACTTGGGATCCTCCTTCATATAATTCATTTACTAATAATTTATAGAAAATAAATCAATTAAAGTTTTAAATAAAATAATATATATATCTAATTAACCAAATAAAGATAAAATTATCTTTGAAAAAGGTATTCTTAATAAATATATTTCAAAGCAAGATTGAATCTCCAAAGTGATTACTAATAATCATGATGTTATCTCTCCTCCTTAAAAATGATAGATATTGAGCCTATGTGTAATATTTCCCCCCTAGTCAACTAATGAGGATGAACTTCCTTACTCTTCCCTTAACACCTCAAAACCTACAATTGAAATCCATGACACTCATTTTAACACATCATATGATTTTACCTCTACTTACACCTCATGTTTATCCTCATAGGATGTTACTATTTCCCCACAATGTAATAATAATAGCATAGAGCTAACACTTGATGGTAATGCATCTATGGTTAGTAATAAATCTTTTAATTATATAAATCAACAAAAAAAAATGACTCATATATAATTCATGAATCTCTCAATCTAAAAAAATGACTTATCTATCCACCACCCACACCTACTCTTGATGGTGTTTCTATTAAATAAAATATACCTAGGGATTGTTCTTTTGAATCCCTTGAATATCAAATTATCACTACGATAAATTTAAAATAAGAGTTTAAAAAAAAAGAAAAAAACATTTTGATTCTAAAATGATATCACTTGAAAATAAAATCAAATAGATAAGGAAACAAGAATATGCTATTTTCAATAATATATTTTCATATAACTATCATGTGCCTCACAAAAAACATATAAAATATAAATAATATTCTAAGTGAAATTGTAAGATAAATTATTAGAAAAAAAAATTATTCAAATTCTTTAAACCTAAAACAATACAAAATAAGTGATATTAAATTATACTAGTCGAATCCCATACAATAAGCTAAGCTAATCAATTTCTAAACATATGTTCAAAAAGGTGAAGATTGAATTGTTAGTCTAGAAAACACATGCTTTTATTTTGTCTTGAATACACTTATTGTGAAATTTACAATGTGAGAGCTTAAATAATTTATATTCAAAACAAAAATAGAAACATTAAATAAATTCGATAGATTTTATGCATCCACTTCAAAAAAAAAAAGAACGTTATGAACCATTTTGGTTTCTATAGGAATGAATGAAATTTGATGTCTTTCGGACCATAATTATAGTTTAGCCATAAAATACAGTCATTTTTTAAAATACAAAACTAGTTACATGATAAATTTTATGAAAGATCATAAAAAACACAAAATAGTTATAATTATTACATAAATTATGTTTAATATTTCTCTTTATACAAAGATCTATATTGGTATTTGAAGGGCAATGTTGAATAAATAACTTTCTTCAAAATTTATTAATTTAAAAATTGTGGGCCATCAAATTTACTAATAAAACATAATAATGTATCATTTTAAATTTGAAACCAACTAGTTAAAAATAAAAACAAAAATACTTTTTTTTCAGGTACAACAACCAAATATTGATATCAAAAACATGTTTGACTAGTTGTACCATCTAAATCACAAAGGGTATAAAAGACATAGATAAAATGAGGATAATTTTATATTAACCAATGAATAGCACATTACCTCAAAATTTATTCATCATAAAAAAATTAAATGAAATACCCTTATATTTATAAAATATATAACTTTTTCTCCAAACTGAAATAAACTTATTTTACTTGTAAGATTATTCATTATATCTTAAACTCATTTGAATGTTGTATGGGAAAGTATAAAAACGTGACATGTACCATATCATATGGAAATATACATGAAAAAAAAATCTCAATTGTGTTTTAGATAACTTATGATTCAACCCACCTCATGTTACGTCTTTCAAACAAAATATTAAAAATACAAACAAGATCACAAGATTCTAAGATGTAAACTATCAGAACATTTTATAATAACATAAAACATTATAATTTTCCTCTTAGTTATTATGATTAATCATATTTAATTTTGTTTAAAGCACATCTTTAAAATGCAAAGAAGATTTTTGATCCAATGTTTAAATAACCACACAAAAAATAATAAGTTTTACTTCACAACATTAGATCAAAATTAATTGATATCAAAATTTGCATGGCTAAAAACATAAAATATTCCATTACTGAAAACCCCACACATATTTAAAAAATTTTGAGCTCAAAGTGAACATTTAATGGAATTAAAAATTAAAAAAATAATATATCATAGCTCTTACATCCATGGGTGATTATAATTCCTGAATAGTCAATAAAAAAGGTAATAAAGTACATAATTTGGTACCTTCCTAAATAATCTTCAAAAATTTTGAGGAGTGATTTAACTAAATATGGGTGTTTACTTCCCTCTATGTTTTGGGTGAGGGATGTTTAACCATAAAATATAGAATAATGAATATAAGGTTAGAGGGGATAAAGATAGTCTAGGTCATATGGATAGTAAATTATCTCTATAGTAGATCAATTAATTTTTGAACTTAGATAAATAATATTATAAATTTAAATACTAATATATGATAAACATATAAAGTACAACTATATTATATATTTAAATGATGAAATAAATAATTTAATTAGTTAAATTACTATGCGCATTCATATTTAATATGAAATAGGTTATAAGTAAAATGGATGTAGATTCTAGGACTACTATCAAATTTTATAAATTTGATCTCTATGACCTCAAACACTTATTTGGACATTGGAAAACTATGTCAATGATTTTATCTAACTCAAACATAGATGTAAATTATTTAATATGTATTGGATCTAGAGGCAACCACCTAAAATGTTACAGGTTTTATGTTTCCTTTACTCTTGTGTGCTATGATTTAACTCATGCACTATTATTCCTAGACAAATATAAAAACATAGTTATTTATATTTATAATGACTATGGAAAATGGGTTACTCAAATCATAGTGTTGAGCTAACCCCAAACACCTAAATGTTAGTGGGTAGTGCCCATATAGACACTACATTGAATAGGGACTTAGACTTATTTATTTCTCCCCTATTTGTGGGCTTGCATGTGCATAAGAATGCAATATGTGATAAGCAATTTCAACAATGACCTATCTCGTAAAGTGAAAAATATGGCTCATGGGATGGTATTTTAGTACCTCAAACCTATATATATGTTTTCCCTATGACTAATATGGAAATAGTTGAAAATAGGGAAGATTTTCTCACTTGAATTCTTGATTGAATTCTTTTGGTAAGTTGCCTTATGAGTTGTTAGGTATTTTATAGAGGAGGAATGAATGTGGATTGATCATGCATATATATCAATATTTTTAGAGAATATTTCACATTAAATAGGTCAGGCAAACTATATGAATACATTTCATTTGAAAATTGGATGAAATAAGGGTAGGAGACTTGCATTGATGTAGACATCTAACTTGGATAAAAGTGTCTAGGAAGATGGAAATTAGGCACATGTATATAACTTGTAGAAATAAAATTTAATCAAGTTTATGACTTTTTGAGCATGATATAAGTTTTTATTTATCATAAAAACATTGGTTGGACTAAGAGATTAGCAATACGTAGATAGAGATAGTAGACATGAGATTTTTGGAAATGAGAAAAGGTATAGAACAGAGAGGAACAACTGAGGTATATATTTTACAAGTGTATAAGACTAATATTCTATATAATTAATACATAATGTATACATTTCACCCTTTAATCTAGTAATGGAATTTCTAGTTTCAAAGAAAATAAATGCATTCATAGGTGAGTATGATAAGCCTTACCTTTGAGTGAGACTAACTTGAGTGATTTGATAGTGAACAACCTAAAACCAAGAGCATGTTATAGTATATAACTAGGGAATATAATTTAAAATATAAATGATTGAAATGATTGAAGTAAAGAGAGAAAGGTTTAGGAGTACACTTGTGTGTCAATGTAATTACCTTGCCTTTTGAGAATTTGATTTGAAAAGATGTATTACTATGACCATTAGTGTTAATATTAGGAAAATTATCAATATATAAAGTGAAAATGTATAAAAATATTGGAGGACACATGCCCCCAACCTTGGAGAAAAAGGTGTGTTACTACCAATCAATTGAGATTAGCCTAATCATGTAAACCATTCATACTTATAACATTGTGAGAATAAGTGAAACAAGTTAACTCATACAATAAATATGATGAGGTTAGATGATGTAATCAATTCCAAACTATAAACTTGTTAAAGATTGAATGATTTAATGACCTTAACCATACCAAAAGTGAACCAATTACTATAGTAAATTGGTTCAATATAGTCCATAACATTCCAAACTAATTAAATAAAGTATGTATAAGTGTTTGAAATATGAAATCTGATATTCATTTACAAATTTAGATGTTATTTTACATGGCATATGCACCTCACATATGTCTCATGTTGAAATCTAGGTATAGTAATGGTACTAATGTATAAAATTCTACCATAACTATGCATATGAATCATATAAATATGAATTTTGGCCAATTTTCAAACTATCTATGTGTGGATAATATGTTTCCATAACATTCCCCCATTATATATCCAAAACTAAAAATTGGTATGATTATGGAGAACATGTTTCAAAAACATTCCTCCACTATATATTTAAAACTAATAACTTGTATGAGTGTGGACAACTTGTTTCTAAAACATGGCCCCACTACATTCTAAATCTATAAAAAAAACTGAAATCCCACCTATTTGTCATGCACTCACTAATAACCATCCCCCATGCCTCCCCCTCTTGAGCGAGGGGAAGTAACAACTCATAGTTACCTTAGCTGAAAAGGATATTATAACCATGCAATCTATGAAATTATCATGTAGTATATTTAATAAAAATATCTAGGTAGATATATAATTGAAGCTCAAAAAAAGTGATTACATCAAGTCCTAAGGTGCATGATATAGATCATGGAAATATTTATATAACAACATTACAAGATCAAAAAACAATCAAGCACATGTACAATAACACTCAAAAGTAAATTAAAGGATAATAGTCTAAGGAGAGATCAAATAAGGGGAATGTTCAAATGCCACACAATCAAAGGAACATGACTTAGTCATATGTCAACAAATAAATAATCAAATAATCAAATTTCAACATACACAAAACCATGACCTATGCAAATGTCAAAATAGACATACAAAGGCACAATAACCATAGTAAATTGAGCATATTAAAATGCTCAAACAAGTAATAAAATTCATGAAAATAGAAAGAAAGTAACACACTCAAAGAAGTGAAAAAAGGAAAGCATGGATAACAAACAACCAACATAAGTATAACATATTAGCCTATGGATCATATGTGTTATAAAAAAATATTAAATATATAACCTATCAAGTATATTGAAAAATATATAAGCATGGATAAAGTCATGTGTAAGTACATAATCTCAAACATGATAATGTAAAGTGATTGTAGAATCATATAATATATATGTATTATGAACATAGAAGCATATGCTTTTAATGTCCACATGACATGATTATAGGCAAGGAATAACTTCTTAAAGTACATATATCATGTATCTATGCATGCTTAAATCATACTCAAATGGTGTGCGAAACATATATGTATATAAAAAGTATTGATATGCCATATACCAACATGGAACAAATAACATATATTCCAAGGAGATATTAAAACATGGGAATGCTAAAAACATTTTCAGATTTATGAGGCCTTTTATTTATTTATTTATTTTATATATTTATGAGGAATAGTCAAGGAATTCATCATCATAAAAAGGTGTAGGATAAATTAAGACATTTTTTAACTTTTGTTTATATTGATGCATGGTCACCTCCTCAATATTTCTATGTAATGGTTTTTAAGAAGCTGTTGGTAGGGAGGGTTGTCCATACCCATATGGATTAAGCAAAAATACTTATCTTTAACATTAAACGTGATACATATATCTAGAGTATTCAATGTTAAATTCCTATTGTCAAACCAATGTTGTCTAGATTTTAATGTCAAATGTGGGTCCCAATATAATATCCATATGGTTGTGTAGACCATTTGCTATTCACAAGCTATTTGTAGGTGGATGTACCCATAAGATTATGACATCAAATAAGAGTATGTGAATTTAGTTTTATAAGGTACCAATTTTTTAAGAAATGTGGTGCTAAATTTTATATCCAAATTGTTCCTATAAAACATGAGATGTTGACAATAGACCATGTCACTATTAGTAGTAATAATTAGATCTTTGTGCCATGGTCACTTTAGGGGTTGATTTTACTGGGAACCTTTTAAAGTATTATGTATTTTCCACTTTTTGGGCATGATTTTTCTATGTCCCTCTATCTTATATTTATAAAATTGGTTTGCAATGCCTCAAATTAGTTTTTATGATGGCCAATGATCTGATGATAGTTATAATATGTTAATCTTTTTTTAAGAAAAAAATTACTTCATAATATATGCTTATTATGAGTTAAAGATATCATGTTATTTTCAATTAACATGAAAAGTATTATATTCTCAAGGTTACAACATGTAGATTAATTTTTGAAAGGTACAAAAAAAATTCTAATATAAAAAAGATCCATGGGCTACGTAGAAAACCCATATTTATAAAAAAAAATTACTCCCTTGAGAGAGAAGAATTTAATGAACCCTTAAGCTCAATTCTAGAGAAAAAATAAAGGAATCTATATGCAAATTTCATCATTTCTATCTTTAAATGGAATATTTATTGGAGTAGAAGGAGGAAAAGAACCCTCCAATGGCTGGGCACTTCACTAGGTGTTGAAATAAGAGTAACACTAATTAGAGTATTTTAGTTGAACCATTTCTCTTTAAAGTTTTTTGAAGAAAACTCTCCCAAGAAATGGGGCAGCAAAATGAACCATGACATGCCCAAAATTGAATGTTTTTTAATATTTGGATATTTCTTAACTAAACCATAAAACCTAACTTGTAATTTACAATTGAGGCTTTTACAAATTTTAGTTCATTCAAATTTGACAAAAAGAAAAATACAAATTAAAATGTGAATATTTGAAACTAAATCCATTCAACTTATCAAAAATAAAAGTGAAAAATACAAGTTGAAAATTTTCAACTAAAGCCCAACAAAAAGATAATTGAAAATTAGAAGTAGCTCTTTCTCAACTTAAAGTTAAGAGATGACAAAATGATAGTTTTAATTTTCAACATGAAACTTAACAATGTATCTTACAACAATTACAATTTATAGAATGTGTTTCAAATAATCAATCTACAATAGTGATTTTTAAGGATTCCTTATCCTTTATTTCTTGTATCTTCTCAATATAAGCATCAAAGTTATTTAATATATCTTGAAAGTGCTCTTTGTTAGGACTAAATGTGTAAATATTGATGATTTCACATTCTATTATTACCTTAGATACTTCTGTAGAAGCATCTATGTAGATTTGGGTATATTTTCACATTTGATCTAGTGCATTATGATACTTGATGAACTTGTGGATGAAATTCACTTTGAAAGTTGTATCATGTGTTATTTGTTTCTTAATCAACCCTTTGAATGTATCTTGGACCTATTGAACAGGGAGAGGTTTATCTTGGTGATCTATTGCATTACATGATAATTTATAAAGTGATTATTCAA
This sequence comes from Torreya grandis, assembly GCA_037957365.1. Taxonomy (NCBI): domain Eukaryota; kingdom Viridiplantae; phylum Streptophyta; class Pinopsida; order Cupressales; family Taxaceae; genus Torreya; species Torreya grandis. The sequence continues at coordinate 357,882 of JARHVA010002437.1, read as the reverse complement.
TATCATATATTATTTTTATGTCCTTGTCACATGTGCTCTTGGACTTCTTAATACTTTCAATAAGTATTTTAATTATGAATTTAGTTACCCTATCCAGCTCTTCATGTTCTGAAGGATTTTTTTATTATTTTTTTAAACATGAGGGTGTCAATATCAATCAGATAAACAATATGTAATTTTGGAAAGTATAGGTTTAGCCTTTTAACCTCTTCTTCATATTTACTTATGTATTCCTTTAAAGATGCACTATCATCCTTCAAAATCTTGTAGTAGTCCATGGCCATTTCTATCACTCTATTCCCTTTTATGGTTAGTTCATTAGCCCATTAGTTTGTAGCACATCCCATGGTACCAATCTCTATCTTTGCCTCAAATGTATCTTTATCGAGAAAATCAACAAGAGATTGAGTTGGTTGGGTAGAATCAAGTACATTTGTTAGGTGTATGAAATTTCTTAGGGTAGTTATTAATTGATCAACTTTGTTACACAACACATCTTTAGTGAACTTGTCACTATCATTTTTCTCAAAAAGAGAACTTATACTTGTCTAGACATCATGTTTTAATCTTTTTCTTGTTGGATTACCCAGGTATACCTTAGACATCATATAATCTCCCACCACTAAATATTCCTTTTATTTGTTTGGTGAGGGAACCCTTATCTCCACATATTTATGCACTATTGCATCACATGATATTTTAGAGATGGTTTTGGGGCCTTCCTTTAGTCATTTAGATGCATCTAATAGACCAAAATATAGAGTGCTAAGAGATATCATATGTTTCCTTTTCTTTGACACTAGTTGTGCCTTTCAATTTAGATTAGGTAACAATGAATTATATGTTATTCCAATGGCCACTATCACATGTGATTTTGCAACTAAATATACTAAACTAGTAGTTACCTTGACAAGTGTTGTATCTGCCATTGATATTTCCATTGAGTTATTGGATGATGATTTGGATATTTATTCCCCATTAGTGGGTTGAGTAGCCATAGTTATGTTAGTGAGTGCTTTCTTTTCCACCTCGTTAGTGGGGGCTTGGGTTAATATGAGAGTGTAAAAAGGTAAGAATACATGGATGGGTAAAGTTGATGTGCTTAGAAGGGATGTGGAAGTTGGAAGTGATACATGTGGAGAGATAGGCACATGTGGTTGGAATAAGGGAACCTATGGAAGGGTGGAGTCCAAGGAAAATAAATAATCAATCAACATAGTTGGAATGGCCAAAGTGGATGAAATGGGTAGTGTGATGGAATATGAGTATGTGTTTGTATCTGACCTAGTGCATGTGATAGATAGTGAGACTATAATCAAATTGATTGAGTTCAAAACCATGTACTATTGGGTGGTGTTGGTGATTAATTAGGTGGAAGTGATTGTGGAAGAGTGAGGTGGAGGTGGATCTAGGATAAACAACTAGTTAATTATATTTCTACTAAAGGAGTCGCTTGCAATGGTTGATTAGAGGAAGGAGCAATTACTTGTACTTGTAGGCTCGTAGACACAGGAGGGGTATTTACTTACACTAGTGTGTTTAAATAAATAAGAGAAGTGATTACCTATGATATTTGGATAATAAAGATAGTAGGAAGTGTTATAGTAGTTGTGTCCCCTATGGACACTCATAGTGGTTAATCCATTGGTTAGGCTACTAGCTCTTGGCTTCTACAGGAAGCCCTTCTTGCCTTTTACTTTTTTGTCTACTTGTGCGAGACAACTTGACCCACTAATTGATCTATTTGAGTTATGTTGTTAGAACCTATTATTTATGTTGTTATTACATCCTTATCTTTTACTTATCTTAACATGTCTACGATATTTAGGTCCTCTTTGTTTATTTTAACCCCTTTGCTCCTTAGCTAGTTCAATGTTATGTTTATAAATTTGGCATTCCTCTCTAATGAGGAAAAAGATTTAGGTGTAGACCACCTGATTAGAGGAAGAGGTTGGAGATATATTTTATTATCATAATATACCCTATTCACTAGTCATTATTCATCTTTAAAATCTTATAGAACTAGTGCCATATTATAATTCTTAATTTTTACAAGTTCATTTAAAAATAATCTCTCAACCTAACCTCTTCATATTACATATAGTCCCAATAATAGTCATAAAATGGTATGTGGGAATATGAGTAACCCACTATACTGGTAACATAACAAGTCACATAATAGAAGGGCCTAGCATCAAAAACTCTCAATGTCATTTGATTCATCTTTGGATTTGCACGTTTGGCCTTAGATAGAGAAGGTCAGGGGTATCTCAATTTACTAATAGGGAAGTGTATCCCTATTTTTTTCCTACTTGATAAAAACTTATGGGTTTTTATTAGTTTCCTCACAACTTCCATTAAGTCCAAATTATCACTCACATATCCTGGAAGGGTGTAAGGATACCCATTGAAACCACCAACTCTAATGTATGAATATGTTGGAAACTGAGTAAAGTATTATTCCAATTTTGAAATTTATGTTATTATAGCCTTAAAAAATCTTGTCTTGTCTAGATTTTGTTCAAACATGGTTATGATGAAGTAGATGAAGGCATCATTAACTCTTCTAAATATTATTTTCTCCCCTTAAAAGTGAGGTCAGGTTAGTAGTTAATTTTTTTTTTTGATTTTATTATTCACTATGTTTAATCCCAAGAATTCCCTCCCTATTCCTAAAATCTAGACCGGGTAGGAGGTCATATAGAATTTGCTTATATTTTGAAATTCCATCAACTATTTGTGAATGGAATCACTAATAAATTAGGCCCAATTAATGTATTATTTGTTTTGATGGATTACCTAGACATAATGGTACATCCAATCTTGATAATTCTTGGCATTTGGTATCCCTATAACTCTATACAAGATTATAATGATATCTCCTACTTCATCCTTAATGTTTATCCTAGTATGAGTTCTTATCGTGATAGAATTTTTTTGAGGAATCAAGGGTAATGTCTATGTATATTTCAAACTCTGGGATCAAGAAAATGGTATCTATGAAATATGAATCAATATTTAGAATCTTATCCCCTTTATCATTCACTACTTCCTTATTCTCTGCATCATAATGTTTATCCATGGTGAACACAAGCTCAGGGCTTTATACTAAGAGTGGGAAGGCTACATCTTGAGGCAAACCACTATCATAGATGTTGTGAATCCAATAATTATTTAATTATGCATTGAATCTATTATATAAATCTATTAGGTCTATGTGATCTATGTTTATGTTAGTTATCTCATTGATGTTTGAATCTAGGCTAAATGGTACACCAAGTCTCTTTGACGTAAAATTCATATATTTTCCAAGCATGTATAATGGATAAATTTGTGGAAGAAAAATAACTATAGAGTTGGATGAGATTTGGACTTGTAACTACAAGTTGTTCTTTCACTTTGAACCTGGTAGAGTTTTGTTATGCTTTTACAGTTAAAATTTTTGGTGGGAGTATAATGTGTAACAATAGTTATAAAGTCATACCAAAGGCAGTGGGATTTAAATTTACAATTGTACTTCCAATGTCTGATAGAATGTCTAATGGGAAAATGATTTTCAAATAGAAGTTAGACTTTCTATGGGAACTCAGAGTGTTAAAGCAAAGGGAATCTCTGCCAAATTTTTATGTGTTTTTATAGCTAAAATATACATGATGATTGATATTGAGAAGGAAGTAGGGATTTATAACTTGTAATTATGTAGGAAATATTTTGGGAGTATTCCAAAAAATTTAAAAATATTGAAAAAATCCTATATATTTTATACCTAGATGAATTTTAACAAAACTCTACAATTATAAGTAAAAAAAGGAAAATATGAGCAACAAAAAAAAATGATATTCCTTTGACAATTATAAAAACCCTAAATTTTTGTAATAAAACCCTATGCTTTGCTAAGAAAAATAATGGAAATAATGAAACAGACAAGACCAAAAGAAAAATTGAGGTAACCTAGGAGAACACCATGTTTTCACACACAAGGGATGGTAATTGTGGATCTAGTGCATGGAATTTATGTTTCTTGAAAATGATAATAAATGAACTCAGTGTTGCTCATATTAGAGGTATGGATCATAGATTTAATTTTTAAAAAATCTCTAGATTTAGTTTTAAATATTTATAATGATGTAAAAACCCCAATTAAATACCTAAATCATGAAATGAATTCTAAGCATGATGATAGATGGATGAGCAATGAGAAATGCTTTAGAAGTGGGTAGCATAGTCCTAGTTTCACTTTGCAACTTTACAAAATTTCAACATTTAGTAAAAGTTCCAATTTCCACTAGGTCATGGTGAAAGGCAAGAAGTGGAGTCTAATTTACACTTTGTAACTTTTCAAACTTGTAAAGTGACATGAGTTTCAATTCCTACTAGGTATTAATGAAGAGTATAAAGTGGAGTCTAGATTACAATTTGGAACTTTTTAAAGTTTCAAATTCTAATGTGAGTTCTGATTTTTTCTAGGTCTTAGGTAAGAGGAAAATTGAAGGTTTGGGTGACTTTGTAACTTTTTAAATTTACTATTGTCACTAAATCTTTCACCCTAGAAGATGCTATTCAAACCTCTTCCATATTTGGATAACGTGGGAATACTTCTAGGTATTTGGGTGTACCTATAGTGGAAGTGAGCCTCTAGATTTAAAGGGCTAGCTCCATGAATATATCTTTAAAAGCTTATTACCTATCTAATGCTTGATTATGGGGAAAAAGAGTTTTAAATTACATGAAATAAAGCTAATCTAAAAGGGTGATACACCAAGATGTCTTCTATAACACTATCATACTCTATCACAAAGATACAAGACATACAACACTAGTCTAAGAGTCTTAAAATGCAGTAGAATTAGTGTTTTGATATGAAGGTGAGATAAATGAAGAATTTAAAAGGCAAATAAGATGATTCATCAGTTATAGATACTAAGGCTCATTATACACTTAAGATATATTCATACACTTGACTACACTTCATATGACTTGTTGGGCTGAAATCACTTACATCAAACATATAAGGACAGAGAAAATAAGGATAAATGAATATATCTTAACTATTCCCTATACATCTCTTCACACACATTGAAAATCTAATATATTAACTCAAACTAGAAATCATTTATTGTTATAAAGAAAAATACAATGTTAAAAACAATAGGGATTCTCCATACATGGTGTGGTATCTTCTACAAAGGCCAAAATGGAATCTACTTATAGAAATTCAGAGAGAGGATAACATAATGAAGTTCAAGAGTCACTAGAACACATGTACAAGCATGAGAAACAGTTACATTATAGGGGATTGGAGTTTGAAACAAACCATGAATGTCTCTTAAGACAAATTTCCATATAAACCATGATGAACTCTCCAAAATAGTGTAACAACTCTTTATATAGCCTTTATGAAACTACCTTCATCATGGATCATCTCTCAAGCATTTGAAACTAAATTAGGAGAGTCTACACATATGATATTATAGTCATAGACATTTTCATATCTGATATCTTCAAGACACTTGTATTTACCATCTACAATTGTTCATTAGTCTTCTAGACCTCGATTCTTTACATTTGAAAGTCACTATTTATCTTAGACATCAATTGTGCTTTCATGGCTGCCTAGGTGGTATTTCCCTTGCCATATCATTTGCTCCATAAAATAATTTTTTATGTCATTAATTGGACATGTAGTCTCATTTTATCCATTATGAAAATGGTTGAATTTGACCTATTAATTTCCTCTAGAGCCTATTTGCTTCGACCTTCAATGCTGGTTGTTGATCATTAATCTAAGGTCCTGATATTATCATAGTTGGAAACATTGCATTTGATTTTATGTCTTTGAAATTTAAATCTCACTCCCACCATTAGATCTATTTTTTTGATTGAATGTGAGTCATAGATCATTATTTGGTTACTTGAATGTGATTCAATTTCATGATTTATTGACATTTTGACTCTATTTGCACCATCAACCTATATTTGCATGATCAAATACATACCAAAGATATTTGGGACCCATTATTTGAACTTAAATGATTATTCATCATGGCTAAAATTTAAAATCTATGCTCCAAACATTTGATGTCAATGCAACCATATTTGACATTTATAGAACCATCAAATTTTAACCCCTGATGATTTTTGTCATGACTTAAATATTAGATTAAACAAGACACAGAGAGAAAATGAGATTGAGAATAACAGAGCACTTATTCAAAATTTTCAACCAAGCATGAAGGCCTATTAAATAGGCGAACAAATGAAATACCCGTGAAGCATGTGACGGGTATAAGAAAACTAACCTACGTCGGCTTGCATGAAATAACAAAGACTGAACAAACAACTAACCTCTTAACCAAAGTGGTTAAGGAAACTAACCAACATAAATTACCTTAGTAAATAACCTAAGGTAAATACAATAATATGCTAACACCCTCCCTTCATGACTAAACCAGAAACAAGACCAAGTTTATATCTGAATTTTATGAACTTGTCTGTACCAAGTGGTTTGGTCATTATATCAGTTGGCTACTCTGCAATGGGGCAATAGAAGAGACTAATGTCTTCATTTGTAACCAAATATTAAATGTAATGATGGTGAACCTCAATATGTTTGTTCCTGGCATGAAATATTGGATTCTTCACCATCTTCAAAACACTTTGGTTGTCACAAAAAAATGGAGTAGATTTTGATGACTCAAACTGAAGATCCTCCAAAATTTTCTTTATCAACATGGTTTCACAACCTGCACTAACCATAGCTTTATACTCTACTTCTGTTGAAGATAATGCCACTATATTTTGTAGTTTTCTCTGCCATGAGAAAACTCCTGAACCAAAAGTGAAAACATACCCTATTGTATATTTTCTTGAATCAACTGAACCTAGCCAATCAGAATCAAAATAACCTGAAAGTTCAAAATCTACAGACTTCTTATACAGTATGCCAAAGTCAAGAGTACCTTTGACATATCTTAATACTCATTTTACAGCTAACCAATGGACTTCCTATGGTTTAGACATGAAGCAAGATAGAAAACTCACTGCAAAACAAATATCCAGTCTGGTGGCAGTGAGGTAAATGAGACTACCCACTAGCTGCCGATACACTGTTTCATTGACTGGAGGTGAATCAGTGTTTGTTGAAATTTTAGATCCTGCTTCCATAGGTGTGTGAATTGGATTACAATCCATCATTCTGAACCTTTCTAGCAATGAATTTGCATACTTATTCAGTGACATGAATATAGTATTACCACTTTGCCAAAACTCAACACCTAAACAATATTTCAATAGTCCTAAGTCTGTCATGTCAAAAGTACAACAAACATCAACTTTCATTTGCTAAATGAGACTAGTACTACTCCTAGTGATGGCTATATCATCAACATATATAATGAGAATCAAGATATCATCACCAGACACCTTTACATAGAGAGTTGGTTTCGAGTTACACCTTTTAAAACTTACTCCCTATGATATGAGTCTATTTTTGTATACCAGACTCGAGGAGCCTACTTAAGTCCATACAAGGACTTGATCAACCTGAAAACAAGATGTTCCTTATAGGAACTTGAAAACCCTATGGCTGAACCATGTAGACTTCCTCCTCCAGATCTCCATTTAGGAAAGCACTCTTTACATCCATTTGGTGCACCTGCCATCCAAACTGAGCAACAATAGCAATAATCAAATGAAAATTTACCATCTTGGTGGTTGGAGCAAAAGTCTCCTCATAATCAACCCCTTCCTCTTGTGCATAACCTTTTACAACAAGTCTAGCTTTGTGTTTGTCCAAGGAACCATCTGCTTTGTATTTTACCTTATAAATCCACTTACAACCAATGGATTTATTTCTTGGTGGTAGTTCCATCGACTTCCAAGTCTTATTTTTCATCAAGGAATCATATTGCAATTGCATAGATGATTCCCACTAAAACTTCCCTTTGGCCTCTAAAAAAGAATTAGGCTCAAATACTTGTGAAACAACAGTTGTTAGAGCAAGATTGACATGCTCACCTCTATTACCAAACTACTTTCCTGATCTCAGTCTTCTACCTTCCACACCTTGTGGCAAGTCTCCTTTTAGTGCTTCAATTATGGTAGTATACCACTTTGGCTTCTTTGTTTGTTCTGTTGGAACCGCACAATGACCTGTATCAATTATCTCCCTAGAATGTGATTCCACTGATGAACAAGAATCCTGCTCACTTTTCACATTATAACAAATAATTGAATCATTAAATAACAATGACTCAATATCTAAAACTTAACCAGTTGCTGTGAAGTATGGCATTTGTTCATTTACTATGACATCTCTATTTACCACAACTTTGTTAGTAGAAACATCAAGTAATATGTAGGCCTTTAACTGATCACTATATCCAACAAACATGTATGCTTTGCTTTTTTCATCCAAATTTCTTCTCTTTTGACTAGGAATAACTACAAAAGCTACACAACCAAAAAAATTTAAATCAATTACATCTGGAGTTTGACCTGACCAAGCCTCCTCTGGATTCATATTCTCCAAAGCTTTTGTAGGACTTATGTTGAGGATATATACTTCTATATTCACTACTTTTGCCCAATACCTGTATGGGACATTTATGCTTTGGACCATACAGTGAGCCATGTCCATCACCATCCTATTATGCCTTTCCACAACTCCATTTTGTTATGGAGTGTAAGGTGTAGTATATTGTCTGTGTATGCCTTCAGTGGCACAAAACTCCTTGAACTATTTTGAGATGAACTCACCCCCATTATTCGTTCTGAGAGATTTCACTGGCCATCCTGCCTATTTTTCAACCATAGCTTTCCAAGTAAGAAAGTTATAAAAATAATTAGATTTATTCACTAGAAAGTATACCCACTTTTTCGTAGACAAATCATCAACTAGTAATAGGAAATAATGGGCACCATAAGGGGTAAGTGTCTGCATTGGACCATGCAAATTTGTGTGTACCAGATCTAATACTCCCTTTGCTCTCAAAGCTTTACCAACATAAAATTAATGTCTAACTTGCTCCCCCAACTAACATCCAGTACATACATGATGACTATGTCGAATAGAAGGAATCCCCTTAACCATCTTAGTCTTACTCAATGTAGTCAAATACTAAAAAATCAAATGCCCATACCTTTCATGCCATAGTGAAATTGTGTAATCAACTACTACAAGTGCACTTTTCTTCACTTTGATTGGATCTGTAAGCTTATACAAGCCTTTCTCACTGATCCCAACAACAATAATCTTATTATCTTTAGTGGTGACTAAACATTGTTGTCATTGAAATTTTACAACAAAATTATATTTTGAGGTGATCTCACTGATTGAAAAAAGATTTTTGTTCATATCTGGTACATACCTAACATTATTGAATGTATAATTTACCGTACCATCAAAAATTATATGAACATTACCAAATACTTTCACAAAATATGTTGTGCCATCTCCCAAAGATACAAATTCATTACTACTGTTATCATTAACAAAATCCACTTACCAATCCTTATGGCATGTATAATGGTGAGATGCCCCTGAATCAAAGTACCAAACTCGATCCACTATAGAATTACCACTAGAAGCCATGGAAGAAAAATCTAGTGATTCCTCACCTTCAAATTCAGCTACATTTGCATGATGAGCTTTCTTTCTGGGGTTAGCCATATCATGTTGTCTTTTCTTGCAATCTTTCTTAAGGTGACCAGGTTTCTTACAGTAAAAACATTTCCATTTAGATCTCTTAATACCACTTACTTGTGAAGATTCTGATGGATAGCTATTTTTACCAGACTGCTTACCCTTTTCCTTGATAAAGAATGCACTTTCTGTGGAAGTGGATGTAGACAACATTGCCTGCTCCTGTCATCTCTCCTTTTACAATAGCAATGTAGAAAATATTTCAAAATCCAAAGTCTGCATCTTAGCAATCATGTGCAAAGACTCCACAAATGACTCAAATGATGGTGGAAGATTTTGCATAACAAGAGCAATCAAATCTTGCTCATCAACATGTTTTTTAATGCTTCCAACTGGTCACTAATGTCCTTGATCTATAATAAAAACTCAAAAATGGAGCCACCTTCCTTATCTTAGTGGAAAACAATAAATTCTTCAAATACAACACTCTACTGGCTTCAGAAGCTTGATATTTTAAAGATAAAGTTTTCCATAAATCTGATGCTATAGTCACATTTCTGACCTCTGAGATTAGATTATCTACTACTGACAATTTTAACAACATGAGAGCCTCACGATGACATTTATCATAGTCATTGGTAGTAGTGGTAGGCCTTTGCTCTTTATAGAGCACTATTTGATCAATATTCATATATTCACATATTGTCAAAACCTTATGACTCCACAAACTAAAGTTATTTCTAGTCAATTTCTAAGAATTTGGGAGTAACATGTGTTGAATACTAGCCATTTTACCTAGTTTTTCATGAAAATGATAAAATCAAAAAAAATATAATAACTTTTTTTTTTAAAATTCCTCCTACACACTGATTCTATACTGACACTGAACAACCCTATCCATTTTCAACAAAAAACTCAATACCATTTGTGAGATCACAAAAAAATTCTACCACTAAAATAATTTAATTGAGAAAACTACAATTCCAATTTAAAAAATTCTTTCTCCGTTGACATCCAGATAAAAAAACCCAAAAAATGATGAAATTTTTAGCTTCTTGGATGCTTCTGTGATTATTAGTCAGCGGTAGGTGCCCAATAACCCTTATTGGCTAAAGTTTTGATTTATTTCAATTAAAAAAATTAAAATAATTTAAATATTAAAACTTTAGGCTAAAAATTTTATAAAAAAAATTTCAGCCAATCAAAAAATTGGCCTACCTTTGAAACTTCAGGAGAAGATTCTGAGCCTGTTTCTCAACCAAATTACAAACCATTTTCACCAGTGTCTTAGTTTTGATTTAAATCGTGATTTAGGCTTTTGTTTCACTAAAAAAGATGAAGAAATGATTTTTTTTGATTTTGTTGAATCCATACGGTGCCCTTACACAGAGAAATTCAATAGAGGCTTATGAACCTCTAAAACAACCTGTTTTCACTTCCTTTTGGTCTTATTTAGCCTTCTGATGCTTCCTAGCAATTTTCAGACCTTCTGGTTGAGTTTTCCAAATTCCATGATGCTCTCTCCTCAGCTCTCCACTGGGTGCTTGAAGCTCCTCCCTGGCAAGACACTGACCTCTCTCTGGCTTCCACAAACCTCCACTCAGGTTCTACAAACCATAGGCTCTGATACCATATTAGATTAAACAAAACACAGAGAGAAAATGAGATTGAGAATAACAGAGCACTTGTTCAACATGTTCAACCAAGCATGAAGGCCTATTAAATAGGCAAACAAATGAAATACCCGTGAAGCATGAGACAGTTATAAGAAAACTAACCTACGTTGGCTTGCATGAAATAGCAAAGACTGAACAAATAACTAACCTCTTAACCAAAGTGGTTAAGGCAACTAAATAACATAAATTACCTTAGTAAATGGCCTAAGGTAAATACAATAATATGCTAACATTAAATTTAATGTCTGCATGCCCATCAATGATGTCTGTGAGACTATTGATGATGTCTACATGACCATCACTTTTTAAACCCTAATGTTTTTTTGCCTATGTTTTATTTTGACATTTTCATGAACATCATACTTTGCTAGAATAACTTTCTCAAAATAATTAGTTCTTTAGGACTTTTGCATTGGTCTAGTTATTTTAGACTATTTTTATCAAACACTTTGTTTGAAATAAGTCTACCTTTATTAGGACTTGCATTTCAGACATTTTTCTTGAAAGAATATGTCCTTAGATTTTTCAATTAGATAATTTATCTAAGAGACTTTAGGTCTTCAGTCTTTTTATTTCAGACAAAATGTCTAAAATAATTTGTACTTAGGTTTTTTTTTGTGGATAAAATGTTTGAAATAATTCTATCTTTGGGAAAATTACTCAAACAATTTACCTAATAAGTCCCCAACACTTAGTCAAAAACCTGGAACAATTTCTCTTAAAGAATTTTGTACTTATCCAATTGAAAATTTTCCAAAGTACCAAATAAATCCTTGAGCCAATAGGTTATTATAAACTTGTTCTAGCAACTTCTACTTGATCTTGAACTATTTAAACAATGTGAAAACCTGTCACCTTCATATATGACTCCCAAAATGACCTCTAAGACATCAAATGATATAAGGACTAAACTATACTATGACTAAAGCTAGAACAACATACCAAATGACATCAAATAGAAATATACAAAACCACATGACATCAACCCCTATACAAGACTTTGGTTAGAGGGGATTGGCACATTTTGATATGTGATAAAAAGGTCAACATTCTTGGCCATTTCCTAAGGGTGGTATGCTTGATATACCATGACCATTCACCTAATCCTATCTATTAGGATATGGAGTCACATGTACAATAGGTTTGACATAAAATTACCTTAAAATGACACACCAAACAATAGAAAACAAAAAAAACAAGACACAAAGTAGAAACATAACTATGTTCAACCAGAACAGTTAGGGATCACAACACACACAACTACATCAAAACATGAACCTATTCTACTATTTATAAAAACTGAATTTTACCCCTCAATAGTAAGGTTTCAAATGTATCACATTCTTAGGGATAGGTGGCTCTTCTAAATTCATCATTGCTAATTGGAGAGAAGTGCTTTGCTTGCACTTGATGATGACATATGGTCTGATCTATAGGGTATTAAATTTGGTATGCCTCCTTAGGTTTTCTCTATCTTCATCCTATTTTATCACTATATCACGTTTCTGGAATGTTCTTAGAGTTGCCTTCTTGTCAAAACACCTATTAATTATCACTTTTTGATGTTCCATAGATTGATGAGCCTTCCCTCTGGCCTATTTTAGCTCCTTTAATTCTATCAATCTCACCTCCATTGTAGTCTTTTCAATAACTCTAATTTATGTTCCAATTCTAAAGCATGTAGCCCTTGAGAGATAGACAAGCATACAAGGAGAATTCCCTATTGACCTCTTGGGAGTTATCCTATCAACCCATAAGTTTGTCTTCAATTTGATGTGCCAAGATCTTTGGTTTTGCTCTAATTTTTTATTGATGATTCTGATTAGACTCATGTTAGTAGATTCACCCAACCCATTACCTTGACGATAATAGCTAGATAAAGTGCTCAATAATATGCCATTACTATTTACCTAATTAGCTATCTTGGTACCCATAAAAGTAAGAGAATTATCTAAAATATTAGTGGGAGTACCAAGCCTTGTGATGATGCTCTCATATAAATCCAAGGTAACATTCTCATTGGCTTCCTTCAATGCTACTAATTCAACCCAACATGTAAATTAATTAGTTGCATGAGTATCCATTCATGAGCAAAACTTGATGAGTGGTTTATCATAATAATAGAATCAAGACCCCATTGCATGAAAGGTTGGTCTACTTGGATAGACTTCAAAGGAAGAGCTACATGCTTCTATTTTCCTATGAAGAAAGCAGATTTTCCACACTTTTTCACCTAAGCATAACAATCCTTGAAGAATATAGTCTAACAATAGCCTACCCTCATGATCTTGGCATCTTTGGTTCTAGGAGAGAAATGACCTCCTGTTATCCCATCATGGAAATTCTCAAGAAACACTCTAAATTGATCATTATCAATGCATCTCAATAAAACACCATTAATTCCCATTCTAAAAATCACACCATTCACAATACAAAAGGGAATATATTACAACCTGAAATATCTCCTTTGTGAACTAATCATAGCATTAGGATACTCATCATTGTGAAGAAATCTGATCACATCCTATGCCCAACTTTGTGAAGGCAATGAACTAGCTAATTGGGAAAAATAATGATTGAATAAATCCTCTTCCTTTGACTCATGAATATCTAAAGATAGGTATTCACATATGCCTTTAACCCTTATCAACTTTGTCACCTTGATATCAACATCATATTTTATTACTTTAGCGATCCACCTTGCCCTCTTTTCACTAAGATCTTTGCTCAAGAGAAACTCTTTGGTACTAGAATGAGAGACCATAACATGAATCTTATTATTTGAAACCATATTTCTAAACTTATTTATTCTCATTAAAACAAAAATGAGTTTATTATATACAAAGGTGTAATTGAATTCATAATCTTCTAAACCTTGACTAAAGAATGAAATTCATTGCTCCAAGCCCTCATCATTCTTTTACATTAGCATGGATGACATAACATCAAGGTTAGAAATTAAATACAACATGAAGTCTTTAGTATCAAGATTTACAAGATTAGGATCTTGTTTAATTAATTTATTTATGTCTTTAAAAATTTTCTTACCCTCTTTGGTCCAAGAGAAGACTTGGTTCTTCCTGAGCATAACTATGATAGGTTTCACCAAATATGCAAAACATGGTATGAATATCTTGAAAAAATTTATCAGGCCTAAAAAAATTTGAATACCTTTATTCTTCAAGGGAAATTATAAGCCTATAACAACTTCTATCATTATAGGATCAATAATCAAACCATCTTTGGAAATAATATGTCCTAAGAGCTTACCTTGATAAACAACAAACATACACTTTTTTGCATTAAGAGATACTCCATACCACCTCCATATTTCAAACATTTGCCTCAATTTTTCATGTATTCATTAGAATCTTTAGAGAACATTGTTATAGCATCTAGATAAACCAATAACATCTCATTGATCAAACCTTTGAAGGCCATGTCCATTGCACTTTTAAATGTGGCATTGAAATTGGATAAACCAAAAGGCATCTTCCTATAAACAAAATTTCTCCATGTAGTACTAAAGGTTGTCATAAAATGATCATCCTTATTGAATAAAATATGATTATATCTTTAATATCCATCTAGAAGAGAAAAACATTGAGAACCTAAAACCATTTTCAAAATCCATTTCATTGATGGTAGAGGATACTAATCTTTGAGTGAAACTATATTAAGGTCTATAAAGTCCACACAAAGTCTTATCTCCCCATTATTTTTTATAATAGGCACAAGGTTAGATAACCATGTTTAATGCTTTATGGGAAATATTATCTCAGATTTAAGGAGTTTGGTGATCTGTAACCTCATGAGTTACTCAACCTTGGGGTGGATGGGTCTTTACTTCTGTCTAACCATTTTAACTCCAAGTTCCAACTCAATGGCATGGTATGCTAAGATAGGGTCAAATACTTTAAATTAATTATATTAATAATCAATACATCATGAAACTCTACACACAACTCAATGAATGCTTACTTTTCTAATGTAGAACATACCTTGCCTAGTTTAAGGAGTTTGTCCTTGAAGATAAAAACTCTTTCATACTTATACTCTTTTGTAGACATAATAACATTTTTATTTTTATTTTTATTATCTTAATTTAAGATACTTTATAAGGTCACCAAAACCTTAGGTATCTTAATCATCTTTAGCTACACAGTCTAATCAACAAATTGCTCTTGGATCCCCTTCTGATTCCATGAAGAAAACACGACTTCATTTTGAATGAAGCATGCAATGTGTTTGCAACTATCAAACATTTAATAAGAAAATTGTTAGGTACATAAGGTATAATAATTATTTTAATGTGATATTTCTTACCCTCTTCTTTTATGGTAGTTGGAGTATCAAATTGAGCTCCTCTGGTAGCTAGTCTATCAACATGACTATTTTGTTTCCTTTAGACTGTATATTAATTACAATGAATTATTTAATAAAATATCATACACTAAGATTGTTTGACTTAATAAAAAGGTTATTGTTAGAAGTCACATTCCTCACCTAATGCACAACCAATTCATTGTCTCCATATATTTGTAATTTCTTAATTCCTTTTCTCCTTGCCCATTAAAAGCCATGAATTAAACCTTCATACTCAGCCACATTACAATTAAAATTAAAGAGAAATATATATGAATCATAATATTATTTTTTAGATGGGGAGACCAACATAACACCATATATTTCACTAACTTTACTTCTTTAACCATCAAAAAACACTTTACACAACACATCAACTTCACCCTCTTCCTTGACAAGTAGAGGTGTTGTTACTCCTTCATGTATAAAATATACTCCTAGATTAGTTACCTCCATGAGAGAATAAGGATAATTATCATAATTTTTAATTCCATATTCATCAATAAAAAAATCTAAAATCACTTCAATCTTGGAGGAAGTGCCATCTTCTATAATATAATCTTTTTCTTTATGAACAACACAAGTCAAATAAGAACTTGTCTCAATGTAAGGTTTTATATTAAACCTTGGAAGAGATTGTGTCTTGATTGTCACCTTGGTCCCATAACATGTAATAAAGGATAATAAATACCAATCAAATATAATATAACCACCAATTTTAGCATTGAATTCGCTTAAAAGGCAAATTGCAAAGTGAGCTGGGAGGTCAACAACAACTATATCTTGCAAGATACGAAAACTAGGACAATCATGCATGAAAAAATTATGTATTTTATCATTCATATAGTATTGGTAGGTGTACCATATATTTTTATAACTCAATTACTATGAGGCTCATACTTTAGACCCAATTTATTAGCTACCACCTTGGGCATGACCGAAGTTGATGTTCCACTATCAACTATGTAGTTATGGACTAGTTTGTCACCCACTATGAGAGTGAGATAGAATGGTGGAAGTTTATCAGCCATAGTGGATGGTTAAAAAATGGTATTAGTAACACTATCAAGGACAACATGACTCAGACTTTGATTTTAAGGAGGGACACTAGTGGAGATAGTAGATAGTTATTTTTGTATGTGTACTTTCTAACCATGAATATGAAGAACATCCCAAAGGGAAATAGATGCTATAGTAATATTAAATTAATGTAAAATTTTTAAATAATAAATACCTAATTTATATTTAATTATTGAAGGTAATGAAGTACTTATAACTTGAGGAGTTAGAGTTCCTTGAACATTCCTTCCAACATTCTATTTTGGAAGATGTGTAGAGTTGTTTGAGGTTACTATTCTTACAACCATACCTTGTTACTTTGTTGAGGATTGAATGAGACTATAGGAGCATTAATATCACCACCTAAATCCTTTATCTTAGCTCTAGTGTTGTCTAAAACTTATGTTTTGTGGTTAAGCACAAAAGTGTCCTCAACTAGGAATTTGTTGAAGATCTCTTATTGAGGCTACTCTTTTTCACTTGTCTACATTATCACTTCATTTTTGGATGATAAGAGGGGAGTAACCTCTCATTGAGAAACAAGACCCTAATATTTGCCTTTATTAGCATCTATAAATTGGCCTAACTTCCAATTTTCACCTTGTACCAAGCTGATGTACATAGGTATCATCTCCCTTACATTTGTAGTATAGTTAGATTTGTATGTATTGGAAAGCCTATTGGGATTAGGATTCCATTGCCTCTTCCCCTTATAAATTTTGACCATACTATTACTAATAAGGATTCTAATAGGCACCTTTTTACATATTACCTCTTCCAAGTCTAGATTCTAACCATTAAATATGTGCATCTTTATCTATGGCATTATTTGCCTTTTTAGGAGTAGATTTAGCCTTGGTATTGGCATTAGGAGTTTGAGCCACATCTAGAGCATTAGTAGAAGCATGAGGTAATGGAGGCATAAACAATTTAGGTGGTAATCTTCCAACTTAGATGAAATTATTTTTATATTTGATATCAAGCTCATATGTTTTAGGGAGGGTGGAACCACCCATGGATTGAAGCATGAAAGAAATTTTAGTGCCAATAGCTCTCAAATGGGCTAGGAACACAAAGTTGGGAGGTGGATTCATATGAGGAGGAAGTCTATTCCAAGTCTTTTAGAATCTCTCGTTAAAATCATGCATTGTTTCTTTGGATACTTTTTTGATCAAGTTAAGCTAATGTATGAGAGAGGCATGACCACTCTAATTTCCAAATATTGAGGTAAAAAACACTCCAAATTCATCCCATGATGTGATGTATCCACCTTCTAGATTTCTATACCAATCAATAGCCTTCCCTCTAAGAGACATGGCAAGGAGCCTAATGGAAATGTTCTTTTGAGTGATATTATGGAAGATGCAAAAGTTAGAGACATCTCTAATGTGTTCACTTGGTGTAACATGACTCTCACCATTGAATAGGGGCACACTTTTTGTGTCATTGGGAGGAATGGCATCATATGTATTAAATCAAATTGAATTTTTTGTATTGAATTTAGGGAAACCATGAGGTCTAGCCATATCTTCTTTAAATTCTTCAAAATCTTCAATATCTTCAATTTTTTGAATTTATTCGACCTCTTCCTCTCTAGAAAAATATACTAGTTCTCTAAAGGGTGAATTAGGATGAGAATATTGAACATCAAGGAGAAGTTCAGGGTGAAAAAGTGGGTCATTGGGATTGAGAAATATTATAGAAGATGACCTAGTGAGAACCATGAATTATGAGAGCAATTTTATAACAAGATAATGGCCTTGAAATAGATTTAATTTGATGGAGTCACCAAATGCTGAGTAGTGCACTAATTTGGTGATGTTGTGAAGACCAACATTCACCTTGACAAGTTGCATTGAGGATAATAGTTTGACCAAGCATGCAAAAATTATTATCACTAAATCTTGTACCTTAGAAGAGGGTGTTCAAGCATCTTGGAGATTTGGGCAACATGGGAACACTTCTAGGTATGTGGGTGTACCTATAGTGGAAGTGAGCCTCTAGATTTAAAGGGATAGCTCCCTAAATGTATCTTGAAAATATTATTACCTATTTAATGCTTGCTTGTGGGGAAAATTGGTTAGAAATTTCATGAAATAAAATCATTATAAAAGTGTGATGCACAAAGATGTATTACACAAAAATAGCATAATCTATCACAAAGATACAAGATATATAACCCTAGTCTAAGAGTCCTATAATTCACTAACATTAGGGTTTAGATATGAAGGTGAGATGAAAAAATAATTTCTTAAGTAAATAATATCATAGATTAGTTATAGATACTAAGTCTCATTATACACTTAAGACACATTTATAAACTTCACTATACTTCATATGACCTGCTAGGATAAAATCACTTGCATCAAACATGGAAGGCCTAAGAGAAAGTAAGGATAGATGAAAATATCTTAACTATTCACTATATATCTCTTCACACACTTTGAAAAAATAATATATGACATAAAACAAGATTGCATTTATTGTTATAAGGAATAGTACAATGTAAAATCTATTAGGGATTTTCCATACATTGTGTGGTATCTTCTACAAAGGCCAAAATGGTAGCTACTTATAGAACATTAGAGAGAGGAGAAAATAATGAAGTTCAAGAGTCATTGGAACATATGTCTAGGCATGAGAACTATTTATATTTTAGGGGAATAGAGTGTGAAATAGACCATGAATGTCTCTAATGATAAATGTCCATATAAACTATCATGAACTCTTCAAAAATGGTGTAAGGACTCTTTAGCTAGCCTTTGTGAAACTCCCTTCATCATGAACAATCTCTCGAGCATTTAAAATAGAACTAGGAGAGTCAACACATATGATATGACAATAATAGACATTTTCTTAGCTATTGATTATCTTCTAGACACTTGTATTTACCATCTACAATCATTCATTAATCTTCTAAACCTTGATTTTTTACATCTAACATTTACTATTTATTTTGGACCTCGACTATGATTTAATGGTTGCTTATATGGCATTCCCCTTGCCACATAAATCACTCCATTATATAATTTTCTCTATCATTTCTTGGACACGTAATCTCATTTTATTCATCTATATTCAAATTGAATTTGATCTGTCAATCTCCTCTAGAGCCTCTTTACTTTTCCCTTCAATGCTGGTCATTGATCATTTATCCAAGGTCCTAATATTATGACACTTGACAACATTGCATTTGATTTGATATCCTTAGCCTTTAACTCTCACTCACACTATTAGATATATTTATGTAATTGAGCACGAGTCATAGATCATGATATAGTTATTTAAACATTATTTGATCTCAAGATTTGTTGACATTTTGACTCTATTTACACCATCAATTTTATTTTGCTTGATGAAATGTGTACCATAGATATTTGGGACCCTCTATTTGACCTCAAATGGCTAGTTACCATGGCTGAAATTTGACTTTTTCACTCCCATTTTTTATGTCCATGCGACTATATTTGAGGTGTATGTGATCATCAAATTTTAAACCTTGATGAGTTTTTTCATGACTTGAATTTTATGTCCAAGTGCCCTTCAATGACATCTATGAGACTGTCAATAATATCTACATGATTGTCACCTTTTAAACTTCAGAGATTTTTTTTCTAAACTTTATTTTGACATTTTCATGAATGTCATACTTTGCTAGATCACCTTTACTGAAAGAATTATGTCTTCAAGACTTTTGCATTAGGACATTTGTTTCAAAATATTTTTGTTCGACACTCTATCTAAAATAATTCTACCTTTGTCAGGACTTATGTTTTGGACATTTCTCCTAAAAGAAAATATACTTAGCTTTTTGTATTAGACAATTTGTCGAAGAGACTTGGGTCTTCAGGATTTTTGTTTCAGATAAAATGTTTGAAATAATTTGCACTTAGATTTTTTCTATAGATGAAATGTTCAAAATAATTTTGTCTTTTATAAAATTACTCTAACAATTTCCTTGACAAGTCCCCAACACTTAGCCAAAAACCTAAAATAGTTTCCCCAAAATAACTATATACTTAACCAATTGGAAAATTTCCCAAGTACTAAACAAGTCTTTGAGCCAATAGTTTCTTCTGGACTTATTCTAGTAATTTCCACTTGATATTAAACTATTTGAACACTTTGAAAACTTGTCACATTCATATATGACTCCTAATACATCAAATGACACAAGCACTAAATTGTACTATGACCAAATCTAGAACGACATATGAAATGACATCAAATAGAACTATACAACACCCTATAAAGTTATAATCATCCCCTATAAAAGACTTTGGGTATAGGGGGTTGGCACATTTTGACATATGGTAAAAATGGTCAATAATTACAAACTGCATATAAATCTATAGTTTTCACTTGGGTCTTGTAAAAGGTATTTAGGCCATTTTCAAAGCTTTTTCACAAAATTTTTATGGGTCTTCCTTAAGGCACAAGGTGTTTTGATATTTTTGGCTAAAAAATATCAACATTTTTGGCAACCTCTATAGGGTGATTTCCATCTAATTAATTCTTCTCCAATATATTTTTAGTTCATTAGACATGGAGTTATTTTATGTTTTAAACATTATACATGGAAAAGAAATAGAACTAGGAATTTCAAAAACCAAAAAAAAAGGTAAAACAAAATAAAAATAACTAATGAAACAAAAAAGTCTAATGAGTTACAAATTTGTGAAAGCACTTATTTTGGTAAGCCAACTAAACCTAATATATACAAATTTTTATAAATAATTACAACCTTACAAGGAATCTTTGAGGTACACACCATTGACTAGGGTA
Organism: Torreya grandis; assembly: GCA_037957365.1. Lineage (NCBI taxonomy): Eukaryota > Viridiplantae > Streptophyta > Pinopsida > Cupressales > Taxaceae > Torreya > Torreya grandis. Next base: position 336,354 of record JARHVA010002437.1, on the reverse strand, counting down.
GGTAGCTCTAATCCATCAATCCTAGGTAGCTAGAATGCATTAGCTCCTTTGCATTATGTTATGATATATGGGCCACTCCATATTACATCAAAATTTGTATGCTTGACTAGTTTGGCTCTTTCATCATCCCATTTTAGAATATTGGCATGTTATTGTCATTGATGCCAAAATGGAGCATCATGTAGAGGCATAATGATCATTGATGTCAAAGGTCTATTTGGTCCAGTACTTGAGATGTTAAAGGTATATTTGGTCAAGTTCTTGAGCATGGTAGTGGAATTAATATATTATTATCATTAAAAGATGTTTTCATGAGAGAATTTTAAGTCAAGAGAGAATTTTAACACAAGAGAGAATTTGAAGGAAACTAATGTATTATGGTTGCATGAAAGTAGAAGTCGTTGATGTTAAGTTTGGTGTTAGGGTTGATGTAAAAGGTTACGAAGGATATATGGTAGTATGTGATATGTCATGACATGAAGAGTTTCAGGGTGAGCTATATGAAGGAAGCATAGTGAAATGAATGAATAAAGATATGTGATGTGACAATGAGAATTGAGAGAGATGTCAAGCCATATGAAGCTTAGTCATGTGGTTTTCCAGTATGTATGAGGTTGTGGAAGATTTTTATCATCAGAAAGAGAATGGTTACATTATATGAGTGTGGCATGATGACCTATATCTACGTTTTTATATATTTTGTTGAGATCATGACATGGAAGGAACATGTTAAGATGTCATGTGCATTAGAAGCTTGGGCCTAGTCATAACATGGTGAAGGTATGAGATGGTGTCATGATGAGGTAATTAACATAATCCATGTGAGAGGTTGTGTTAAAATTAGAGTAAGGTATGGATTCACTCATAAGTATTTCAAAGTGAGTCTTTGAAGGTAGGTCCTTCAATATTGTTTTATACCTAGACCATTATTTAGCCCTACCTAGCCTAATGAGGCATGAGTATCAGAATTTGAGGTGACTATGTGAAGAATAGAATGGATATAGGTAATTTAAGTTGTTTTATGAGTTATAATGAAGTATTAAGTCATGATTTTCATAAAATGGCATGAAAAGTGGTTTTGAGATCTCTCAATGCATAAAATGAAGATATACAAATATGAGGACTTTTAGGTATTTGTTCAAATGTGTAACATTTGCATGGAAAATTCATGTGTTAATTAGATATGGGTAAGGGTAATATATAATATCTATATGCATTGGTTTTATATTTAAGGGTTAGTCCTTTATGAAAATCATTAACACCAAAACTTGTGTTAAGACTCCCTAAAACCCTAATAAGGATCCAATGTAAAATATCTTTTTAAAATAAGAATAGAATGGTATAAAATGAATATAAAAACTAAAATATAATCTATTAAACTCTCAAAATTATTTTCTAGGTGGTGGTGGTTAGTCAGGTTAGAGATAAAAAGTGCAAATACATGATTGTTTGTGAAGAATTTATTATAGCAGTCAAAAGTTGCATTAGTTAAGGAAAGTAAATGGATGGAATAATAATATAGTGAATCATAACTAATTCACATGATTTTTTATTGATATATTACACCTTTTAAGTGTGTTAAATTGATCATCCATGTTAGGTAGTTGCTAACAGGCCTAATGGTGTAAATAGTGGAAAATCCATGCAGTAGTGAGAAGATGAATTGGAATGTGTTTTCATGATACAATGATGAAAAAAGTGAATATATGTATTTTTCATGAATTTTAAGTAATTTATATGATTTGATTAAATTTTGAAGATCAGTGAATATGGTGGAAATTTACTCACAAAATGACCTATCTGGTTTAGATAAGATAGGTTATGAGATTGGTTTGAAAGACCAATATTTTGATATCAGACCATATGAATTCTATGTTTTAGTATGTACTAAAGATGTCATAGAATATTTTTTTAATCATAATTATTCATGTAAAGTTTCTACAAAAATATTGAAGGTCTGAGTCACCATGACTATGTTTTGAGGTAAACTAGGATTTATGAGTGAGTGAGTTGAAGAGGTATTCTTGAAGCCTTAAGTTCTAAGTGAAAGTGGCTAATGAATTTGGTAATTAACTTGAGGTCATGTAGATTATTTTTAATATAATTTTTTTATCATGTTTCAATATATTAAGGTTTTTTAATCTTCACTTTTGCAAGATAGATTTTTGAGGCACACAAGCCTAATAGTATAGTTTATCTTAAAAGAGGTTTCATGGTATAAACGATAGAAATAGGTAAAATCAAGCATGAAGGAGTTCATTATAGGTATTATGCTAAGGTATTTAATGGTTTTAAATTATTGGATAAATAATTATAGGCATAAGAAGATCAATATTTTATGATAACAAGATAGACCAAATGCAATTGGGTCTCCATGAGACTGAAAAGTGAAATGAGGCGTAATTGGGTCATGACAGACCAAAAGAGACTCAAAAGTCATTTAAATCATGTTTATTAAATTTTATAAGACCCATTATATATATTAACTAAGATTTTAAGTGTGTGTGGCCAACTAAGTCATATATGAATAAGGAATGGTATATATACAAGTTAGTTTTAGACCTATTTGGATAAGCCAAGAGGAAGCAAATGGATTAATAAATAAATGAGAGTAAGGAGGTTAGATAATAAGTTTTAAACCCTAGATAGAGAGAATAGAATAATATAATGAATATCATATAGGTGTTATGTAGTTGAAGATCAAGGACACATTACCTTTTCAGTCTTAATGAGGGCTAGTTGAGCGAAGAAGCCTAAAAGCCATTTTGAGAGAAATCAAGAGGAGAAAAAGTAAAGAATTGATCATTGTTTATTGAGAGGATATCAATGTTTAATTAAATATGTGTTATTTATTTATGATATTGGATATATTTTATATTTAATAAATAAATATCTAAGTGGAAAGAAGTGTGATTGATTGAGTTGGTGCTCAAGAAAGTTGAGGCTTCCTTGAAGGTTAAAACTTACAGATTTGGTCTTGATTGAGTTGGTGCTTGGTCAAGAGGTAGTTAGAGATTAATTTTAGGTTGGTTCTTATATAATTTTACATTGAATGAGTTGGTATTTAGTCATAGGGGGTTTCAGCCTCCTAGCAAGTGGGTGCTTGATAAATCTAGGGTCGGTGCTCCATGTTGGGTTGGTTATCAACTAAATTTGATACATTGTATTATAATATATTTTGTCCAGTATTTATTTCAGTGGGTTTTATCCCTCATGAGTTTTTTACACATATATGATTTTTTATCTTGTTTCATGCTCATGTGATGAGTTCTTAATGCATTGCTAGATCATTATGCTCCTTTCTTAGTTCATAGATGAGTTGATATAATTAATTGAAAGTTTTTGAAGGTTGATTCACCTACCCCATCTCATTCATTATACTTACAATAATTGGTATTATATATTGGTATTTTAAATCATGCGTAATAGCTTGAAGGATATCCTTGAAGTAAAAGCATGTCTAGTCAACAAGTACAAGGAGGTTTCCCAACCAATAAGGTTCCTCTCTTCAATGGGAATAATTATGCATTTTAGAAAATAAAAATGAAGACATATATAATGTCAATGTGTTATGACATATGGAAATATATTGTTTATGGATTCACTGCAACTTATACACCACCAACTGATATAGTAGGCAAGAAGGAAAGTGAGAACAACTTTAAGGTAATGAATTCCATACTATGTGGTCTTTTAGAAGTATAATTTTTTAAAATCATGCATTATGATATATCCAAATGGATTTGGGAAAAGTTATAGACCATCTATGAGGGAGACAATAAATTTAAGTTGTAAAATTTGTAAACTTAGCGAATTTAGTTTGAAAGTTTGAGAATGAAGGAGGATGAAAACATTACCTCTTATCCATTGAGAGTAGATGAAGTAGTAAATGTCATAAGATGTCTAGGAGAGAAGTTCGAATAATCAATGGTAGTACAAAAGGTACCATGATCCTTGAATTATAAGTTTTATTTAAAAGTGTTTGTAATATATGAGATCAAATATCTTAACACACTATAGGTAGATGAACTTCATGTCATCTTGAATACCTATGAAATAAGAACAAGTGATGGAAGACCTTCCAAAAAGGAATCTACATTCAAAGGTAAGAAGAATTCACAAGGTAAAAAGGCCAAGGATGATGTTGATGTAGACATTGATGATGATAATATAGAATCCATGTTTGTTAAAAAACTAGGGAGAGATTCATGAAAGTATAAGGTAAAGTTGACATTAAAATGCTTTAACTATGGTACGATTGGTCACTTTGCCTCTAAATGTCATAAAAAGGATAATAATGAGCATGATGAAGAACACGATGAGCATCATGGTGATGATAAAAAGGCATGTAAGCTTGATAAAAAGTAAGAGATGTTTCAATAATAATAAAGGAAAGAAAGGGTAATTAAAGAACAAGAGAAGTTTTTATACAAAAAAAGATAATATCTCATCTGATGTAAGTGACACAAGTACATCTAATAGTGATGATGATAGTAATGAGCATGACAATAATGAAACCTTATTCATGGCTATAGAAACAAATAATGAGGATTTATGAAAAGGGAAAAATCTTATATATGATGAGTAATTAGATGAAGAAGATGTTGAAGTGAACCTTGAGGAAGATTTGGTGAGTCCTCTAGAGGAGTTGAAGTTAAAAGAAAGAAGAATCAGAAACTAAGATCGTTGTTTAATAATTATGAGGATAAAATCAATCTCTTTGAAGAGATACTAAGAAGAAACATGAATGAACATGAGGATATCATTAAATATTTGGAAACTTAGGTTTAAATTTTCAATATAAGTATTTAAACCAAGGAATAATGCATTAATTTTATAATATAAATAGAGTCCTTGAAGGCATAACTAGATCAAGAAACAATCAAGTTGAATACACATCATAGATTTAAAAAGGTTACTAAAGTTATTCATAATATTTTGAGTAGTCAAAGGCCTCCACATGACATAATAGGCCTTGGGTTCAAGGAAGACCAAACTAGGAACAACGAAAGTCAAACCTCCAAGAACTATACATAAACTCTCAAATTTAAAACTCAAAGTGATCATCAACAAGTGAAGAGTACCAATATGAAAGTTAAAATGAAAAGATCAATTATGTAAACCAATGCAATTAGGTATTTCAATTATTTTAATGATTATTTTTTTCTTGTCATAATTTTGGTCAGAGATCAAGCAATTGTAAAATGGTCTCAAGGAATGAGTTATCATGGGAACATGGGAGAATGAGTGATCCGTCAAGAGGTAAGTACATAAATTTCATTTTTTAAAGTTGTCATAATATGGGGTACATTGTAGTATTTTTCCTAATGAATATAGAAGGTCCTCAAGACTTAACAAGGTATATGGAGCTCCTAGAGTGCAGAAAAGGGTCAAACATTGGTATGGAAACTAAAGAAAGTCAAGACCAATCATATTGAGCCCAATAGTCAAGATGGATTCTTTGCTAAGATAGAGCATGTATAATAATTAAAGTAGTGTCAAGAACACTTGTTAACTACATGTATTGATAGGGAATTCAAAGAGAATAATAAGGATGACAAAGTAGATGAGTCGAATGATTCAGTCAAGCCTAAGTGGATTCTAAGGAGGGACTATTAGTCCCATGATTTTAGTATGGATGATAAAAGTGGTTTGGAGATCTAGGAATATCTTGAATTCATGGACTTTTGAGATTCATATGGAAAGGTTTGACTCCCTTAGGCCTCATGGAGACACACTTATATCTATAGAATCATGACATTATATTCAAATAAAAGCTCATCTTGAGAGGATTCAAGGTTATCTATGTTGTAAGGTATGATTTGTTTTCTTTGTAGCTTGTATTATATGACAAGGTGAAAAGAGTTTTGGTTATTATGAGCATTAATATTGGAGATCAGCTCATGAGGGGTCATTATATGGAATTCTATTCAAAGCACAAGATTGTGTCTAGAGACATGGAATATGGATTGGTTTGCAAGACCATTATGGCCATAGAGACAATTTGAATTTTATTGGAAGAGCTAGAAGTCTGATGAAAGCTTGTGCATATTATTAGTATATTAGAGGTAAGAAAAGAGGTGTTATGTGATTCCAACAATTTATTTCTAATATTTGATAGATTGATTTGTGTTGAAGAACTGGTATTGGTATTAAGATGCTTGTAGAATATTGAGAATGATTTTTGAGTCCTGATGAATCATATGATGAATAAAAGATGTGAGGATAAAGGGGGAGATAATTAGATGATTCATCAACTTCAAGATTAAATAAATAATGGTCTATGTCAAGTAAAGTTTATAGAAAACATGAATATGGGTTGAATAATCTGGACAAGACTGAGAACATGATGGATGTTTTTAAAGTTAGAATAGGGAAATGAAGATGGATATTATCCATCTCTATGGCATGAAGATGCATAATGGAAAGTGAGTGATCTTATGTATTTGAGTCCATTTGAATATCTATGTCAGATAATAACATATGTGATATCCTAGTAAGTGATCAAGAGTTTGATCTATATTATTGATATCAATCACAAGGTGAGTATTCTTATCTAACAAAATTATTTGGAATAAGGTGTGCATGGAGTTAGGAGGAACATTTTTTTATGATGTTTCATAGACTCTATAATCTTATTAACTAAAGTGAAAAAGAGATCAGAAAGGGACAAAGTTTAGAATACTTTATAGACTCAATAAATGTTGAATATCTTTTTTATTTCAAGAGGTGTGATCCGAGAAGTTACATCATGAGGGAGAAAGTTGTAGGTGTCTATTTTTCATTAATTTAAAAAGGGGGAGAATGAGTATATGGTAAAGTACCATTTAGAAGTAATTTTAGATTGTAGTATGTTTTCCATCAATGTGTTTTCTATCAATGACAAAGGGGGAGTTTGGTGGCATGTAGTTGTCATTGATTTCAAAAGGGTGTATCATGTAAAGGCATAATGATCATTGATGTCAAAGGTCTATTTAGTCAAGTGCTTGAGATGTCAAAGGTCTATTTGGTCAAGTGATTGAGATGTCAGAGGCCTATATATTCAAGTGCTTGAGAATGGTAGTGTAATTAATAGAGTATTGTCATTAAAGGATGTTATCAAAAGATAATTTGAAGCCAAAAGAGAATTTGAAGCCAAGATATAATTTGAAGGCAACTAATGTATTATGGTTGCATGAAAGTATATGTCATTGATGTCAAGGTTGATGTCAGGGTTGATGTCAAAGGTGAGTAAGGATAGATGGTAGTATGTGATATGTCATGACATGAATAGTTTTAGTGTGAGCCATGTGAAGGAATTATAGTGAAATGAATGAACAAAGGTATGTGATGTGTTAATAAGTGTTGAGATGGATGCCATGTCATATGAAGATTATTCATTTTATTTTAGGTTTTTATGATGTTTTGGAAGATTTTTGTCATCATGAAGATAATGGTGCAGTGATATGGGTGTGGTGTGATGTCTTATATATGTTTGTTTGATGTTTTGTTGATGCCATAACATGGAAGGAACTAGTCAAGGTGTCAAGTGCATTGCAAGGTTGAGCTTAGTCATGGCATGGTGAAGGTATGAGTTGGTGACATGATGAGGTAAGTGAACTCAAGAATGTAAGAGGCTATGAATGTTGTGTGAACATGATAATAAGGTATGGATGTAGTCAGAAGTGTTTCAAAGTGAGTCTTTGAAGGTAGGTCCTTCAATCTTAGTCTACACCTAGACCATTCATTAATCCTATTAGCCTAATGTAGCAGAAGGATAAGATTTATAGGTGAAGGTGTGAAGGATAGAATGAATATTGGTAATTCATGTTGTTTTAGGACTGATCATAATGTATGAGGTCATGGTTTATAGGAAATGGCTTGAAAAGTGGTTTTGAGGTCTCTTGATTGCATAAAATAAGGGTATACAAATTCAAGAAGGAATTTAAGGTGTTAATTTGAATGTGTAACCTCTATGTGGGAGCTTGAGATATTAATGATATATGGGGAAAGGTCCTAACTAAGATCTATAGGCATTGGTTTTGGATTTAAGGGTCAATCCTTTATGAACAATCATTAACACCAAAACCTATGTTAAGCCTCCCTAAAACCCTAATAAGGAAACAATGTGAAATATATCATTAAAATCAGCCCATAATGGTCTCAAATGGATATAAAAACTATTATATAATTTATTAAAATCTTCTAGGTAAATCCATGTGTGGCGTTTAGTCAGGTGAGAGAGAAAATGTGTAGATACAGGTTAGTTTATGAAGAATTTTCTCTAGCAATCAAAAGTTACATTGGTAAAGGAAATAAAATGGATGAAATAATAATATATAGAATAATAATCCATGCCCATGATGGTTAATGAATATGTTACACCCTTAAAGTTTTCTAAACCATTCATCCAAGTTAGTCACTAATAGGCCTAATGGTTTAAATAGTGTAAAACCCAGGTAATAATGAGAAGATGAATTGGAATTTGTTTTCATGATAGACTGATGAAATCAATTAAATTGATAGTTTGTTTAATAATTTTAATTAATTTATAATATTTTAATAAGTTTTTGAGGTTAGTGAATATGGTGAAATTTTTTTCACAAAAAGACCTATCTAGTTTAAATAAGATAGTGTGATATAAAGTCATGAGATCGGTCTGAAAGATAAATATTTTGATATTAGACCATATGAGTTATGTATTTTAGGATGTTATAAATATTTAATATAATATTTTTATATGTAAAAATTCATTTAATGTGTCTAGACACGTGTTTGAGCTTTAACTCACCATGACTATATTTTGAGGTAAATTGGCAGTTCTGAGTGATTAAGATACAAAGGTACTATTGAAGCCTTAATATTTAAGTGAATGTGTCTAATGAATTTGGTGATAAATATGATTTCATGTATATTATATCTATATACTTTATTTATCATTTTTTAATAACTTAAGGGTGTTTAATATTCACTTTTACAAGATAGACTTTTGAGGTACACAAGCCTAATAAGATAGTTTGTCCTAAAAGATGTTTTATGGTATGAACGACAAACACATGTCCAATAAAGCATTAAGGAGGCAAGTAGATGTCTAATTATATGTGATTTAAATTTTTCCAATTTTTGAATAAATCTATATAGGCCCATGAAGATCAAGATTTAATGATAATTAGATAGACCTAATGCAATTAGGTCTCCATATGACCTAAAAGTGAAATGAGGCCTAATTGAGTCATGATAGACTAAAATAGACTCAAATGTCATTTTAAAAATATTTATGAGATGTATTAAGACCTATTATATGTCCAAACTAATATTTTAAGGGTGTGTGGCTAACTAAGTGGTATATGAGCAAGGAATGTTATATATACAAGACAATTTTAGGCCTATTTGGATAAGCCAAGAGGAAGAAAATGGATTGATAAATAAATGAGCCTAAGAAGGTTGGGTAACATATTCTACTACCCAAGGAAAGATAATATAATAATATAATGAATATAATACCATCTTTCTATATTTGAATAAGAAGGGCACATGACCTATTCAGTTTTGATGAGGGCTAGTTGAGAGAAGAAACTAGAGACAGTATTGAGACAAATCAAGTGGACCAAATTTGGAGTGATCGTTATCTATTAAGCGGCTATTAGTGTTTGAAATATGTTTTATTGATTTATGAAAGTGGGTATATTTTAGATATAATAGATAATGATCTTAGTGTAAATATGTGTGATTGACTGAGTTGGTGCTTGAGGGAGTTGAAGCTTCCTTGTAGGTTGGAGCTTGTGGAATTTATCCTAATTGAGTTTGTGATAGGTGAAAAGGGAGTTGGATCTACCTAAAATGTTAGTTATTTAATGAGTTTATTTTTACTAATCTGGTGCTTTATTATATGGGGTTTAGCTTCTTATCATGTGCTTGTTTTTTAAAGTCAAATGAGTGCTTGATAAATTTGGGGTTGGTGCTCCATATTGGGTTCATGCTCAACTAGATTTGATACATTGTCTTATAGGATAGTTTGTCTAATATTTTTTGGCTGTATTTTATCCCCCATTAGGGTTTCCCACATATGTTGTGGTTTATCTTATTTCATGCTCATGTGATTGGTTCTTAATGCATTACTAGATCATTGTGTTTCTTTCTTAGTTCATAGATGATAGGATGCAATTGAATGAATCTTTTTGAGGAATGATTCACCCTTGCACCCTTAGTTATTATGATTCCATCAGATAAATGTGTATCCTTCATTAAATATCCTTTTAGAGTATTTCTTGTCAAAATTTCTCTTTATTTGAGCCTAATTTTCTTCTATAACTTGTATTGATTGGTTCCTGACTTATTCTAGCTCCATGAGTTCTACCAACTGCATGATTTTTGCATAATTTTTAATTAATTCCATTGGATGATTGCATTTAAAATATGGTAACACTATTGATCCTATAATTATTGCTTCCCTTACATAGATAAATATGAATGGAGAGTTACCAACAACTCTTTTAGGAGTGATCAATTTAGCTCAAAGTTATGACTTCAACTTAGTGTGTTAGGTCCTTTGGTTATCCTCCATTGTCCTTTTAATAATCCTTATGATATTTTTTTAGGTAGATTCGGCCAAGACATACCCTCTAGGTGATAATTGGGTCAAGTCTTTAGGTAGAGTTATGTTTCACAACCCATTCACTTACCTAAATTCCCATAAAAGCTTTAGCATTGTCTTAGATAATGGTGTAAGGAAAACCAAATCTAGTGACAATGTCATTAATGAATTCCAAGATAGATTATTCCATGGCATATTTCAATACAATCACATCAGTCCATATAGTGAAATAATTATTTTATATAAGGACCCATTTATGGATAGTACTTGATGGTGGATTCATTATGCCAATGAAATATAATCCCCACTGAGAAAATGGCTAGTTAGCTTGGTTTGGTTGGAGAGGGAGAGTTGATAATATTTGTTTGCCTTCAAATTAGGAACATTTCTCAAAATTCTAAACCCATTTATGTGCATCTTTAAATTATCTAGGACAATAATAGTATTCCCTAATTATTTTGATGGAAGTGGTCCTTGTAGACAAATGGATACTTGATGAGCCATCATAAAATTCCTTGAGTACCTTGGGTATTTGATCATTCTCAATGCATATCATTATAACTCCATCAAAATATTTCATAAACAATATCACATCAATAAGAGCATAAAAAATAGAAAGGATTTTAAAATACCTTTTGTTGAACTACTAGCGATTAGGCGAGTATTTATGGGTTTATAGGAAGGTAATCATGTTATTGATCTAGTTATTGAGTAGATATAGAGTTGTTTGTTGAAATGCCTATTGAATGTATATTGTATCAAGAGTCTTTATATCAAAAATAAGATTCTCACATAAGACCTTTCCTCTAGGAGCTTAGATATTTTAATGATAATGTCATATTTCATGACTTTTATGATCTAACCTGCTCTCTTTTCATTAAGTCCCTAGTGTTAGGTTTTGGAGCTAAAAGCTTTACCAGGATGCAAACAGGAAGAGTTACGGAGGTTGCAGAGGTTGTAGAGAGTTATAGAATGAGTTACATGGCAACTGACATCGATCTGATCAATTGACATCGGTCAGATAGTAGTGCAGAATAAATCAACATCGGTTACAAGTTGGTCAACATCGGTCAGGAGGAGCCAATGTTGGCAACCTGTGCGTGAACATGCAGTTTGCATGTTGAGTCCAGAGAGTCTAGTTTTGGACTGTTAGTTTGCATGTTAAAGGCTAATTATAGTGTTGGAGTTGCATGTCTAATTATTGTAATTAAGATAGTCTAATTATTGTAAGTATGAGATCTATATAATAGACTCATGGGCTGTATTGTAAACTAGTGCTAGAGAGTAAGAGAGCAAAATAAGCTCCTTCAGAGAGAAGAGAGTAGTGGTGTGTTCCTCCTAGTGCCACAGTACCAAGTGTGGATGCTGGTTTGGAGAATCAGAGGAGTTATTCATGTATGTATGATCTTGGTCAGCAGGTGTGTATCGCTTCTTTTGGAGATCTATAATGGTGAGTAAGGTCTAGTGATTTGCAGGTAGCAGTAGAGAGCAAGAGATCTACTTGGAGTACGGTTGTGTACTTGGTGTACTGGAAGCATTGTTTTTGACTGGTGGAGGTGAACAACAATTCTGTATTTGAGTTGTGTGTTGGGACCAAGAGAGAGAGGGAAGAAGTCCTTGAGGTGTGGCAAGCCTTTGAGGTGGAAGAAGAAGTGGCATATTGTATTTTCTTCTGAGTGATTATTAATACAATTGTGTATTGTCTCTCATATTCCTGTGTTGTTTCATATTTCTAGTTACTTGTCATTCTGGTTAAATTCCATGTTTAGTTGCTAATATAAGAGGTAATCATATGTGCTCTTATTGGGGAGCAAGAACCTGACAATTGGTATTAGAGCTTTTGGTTGGGTTACTAACAGGTGGTTTTAGATCTGATTAGTGTTTGTTGATTACAGGTCACTCTCAGGGGTTTCAAATTGAGTGGGAGTATAGAAATGATAGAAGAAAGTAAGCTACGAATGGATAAATTAAATAGAATGAATGGTCTGATTGATGGAAAGAAAGATCAGGTAAAGGAAGATTGTTGGTCGGTAGAAGATTAGCGTGTAGAAGCAGATGTTGCAGGTGTTGTTGCACATGTTGTTCTAGATAAAGTAGAATCTTGGTTTACAGATTCTTTTGCCTCTTTCCATGCAGCCTAAAATAGAGCATATTTTCATGGGTATGTCGTTGGAGACTTTGGAGAGATTTATTTAGGGGTTGGTGAGCCTTGTTAGATTATTGACGAAGGGAAAGTGAAGCTAAAATTGCAGACAGGTAACACACATGTGTTGAAGAAGGTCATGCAGGTACCAGTCTTGGAGATGAGTCTAATTTCTTCAAGAAATTTGGGTGATGGGAGATGCACAATAACTCTCACAGTGGATGCACTTGAATTAGATGGTGGTAAGAAAGTAGGTATCCTTTATCTATCTCCTTATATTACTGATTCACCTTCTATTGTAGAGATGTGGATTTATAGGCTTGGTCACATATGTAAGAGGGGAATGCATGTTCTTAAGCAGAAGATAGATATATTTGATAAACATAAGAACTAGAAGGTCTTGGTGTTCATGGAGGAGATGATGGATAGAGATCAGGTGAGGGGACTGAATTATTATGAGCAGGGCTGTGTTGATATGGACAAGGGTTTGATCCAAAAGGACCTCATAGGTAAAAAGTCATCAGTCATAGGCAAACATAGGTACTGGCATCAGTCACACAAGAATCGACATTGGTAATAGGTACACCGACGTTGGTCAGAAAATTGACGTCGATAGACAGGGTCAGTCGCAGGAAACCAACGTCAGTCAAGTGCAGATTGGGAGATGGCCGAGATTAGTCACTGGGATGAATGTTGGGCAGACAATAGTTGTCAAGGAGTCTCAAATGCCCATATGGAGGACTAAAATGGTAAGTGGACCTCATATTCATTGTTCACCTTCTTACTAGTTGCTTACTGATGGTCGAGAACTAGGAAGATGTGAAGAGGCAATGCAGGTAGAATCCAAAAATAGTGGGAGCTTGGCATGGATGAGGAGTGTGAGTCCTTGGAGAAGAAATAAATAGGAGTTTTTTGGTGGAGTTGTCAGCTAGAAGAAAGAACTAAAAGACGGATGGATTCCCAAGTTGAAGAAGAGAGTGGATGGATACGTGAGATAAAAGGCCAAGGTATATGGTCTTGAGGAAGCTGCAGGATAGTGGTACAGGGTTTGACAGGTGGATGACAAAGCAAGGCTTCAATCAATGTTAGTGTAACCATTGTGTTTGACTTACTAGGTGGATAATGATTGCAACATTATTCTATTATTTTATGTGGGTGATTTGCTAGCAGGTTTGTACATACAGGGTTTTGCTGAGCTAAAGGTAAGGTTAGTTCAGAGGTATGTCATGAAGAATTTGGAGCAGCAAAATTATTTGGCATAAGAGACATGGAGATTTTGTCTCCAGTGGGAGCTGATGTGAAGAAGGTGTTGGTAGGGTTCAATTTGTAGGATGTAGAATTGGTAAGCACACTAAGGGCTGGACAGTTCAAGCTTAGCTTAGAACAGGGTTCAAAATCACATAAGGTCTATTGTAGGCCTAAGTTTTTCCAAGTAGTGGAAGTTGTCAGAGAGTTTGGAGCCAATTCAGGGAAGGAGTACTAGAGGGCATTTCAGCGGATTCTCAGGTATCTGAGACGGACTAGCAGTAGGGATTCTTGTTATGCAGGGTCAAGGTCTTCACTACATGGATATGTAGGTTCAGATGTGGCAGGTTAGTTGGATGACAGGTGTAGCATCATAGGTTGTGTGGTGGTTGGTCTTCAGGATTGATCTTGAAGAGGGATACAAGCTAGGGAATGAATTAGATGAAGGTATAGGTACAGGTATAGGTGCAATTATTTATCTCCAAGTGGGAGATTTTTAGGTTGTGGAGCTAAAAGCTTCACTAGGATGCAAACATGAGGAGTTACAGAGGTTGCAGAGGTTGCAGAGAGTTGTAGAATGATTTGAAAGGCAACTGGCATTAGTCTAATCAACCGACGTCAGTCAGATAGTAGTTTAGAATCAATAGATGTTGGTTACAAGTCAGCTGACATCGATCAGGAGGAGCCGACGTCGGCAACTTGTGTGTGAACATGCAGTTTTCATGTTGATTTTAGAGAGTCTAGTTTTGGACTGTTAGTTTTCATGTTAAAGGCTAATTATAGTCTTGGATTTGCATGTCTAATTATTGTAATTAAGATAGTCTAATTATTGTAAGTATGAGATCTATATAATAGACTCATGGGCTGTATTATAAACTAGTGCTAGAGAGTAAGAGAGCAAAATAAGCTCCTTCAGAGAGAAGAGAGCAATGGTGTGTTCCTATTAGTGCCACAATACCAAGTATGGGTGCTGGTTTGGAGAATCAGAGGAGTTCTTCATGTATGTATGATCTTGGTCAGCAGGTGTGCATGGCTTCTTTCAGAGATCTACAATCATGAGTAAGGTCTAGTGATTTGCAGGTAGTAGTAGAGAGCAGGAGATCTACTTGGAGTACAGTTGTGTACTTGGTGTACTGGCAACGTTGTTTCTGACTGGTGGAGGTGAACAATAATTTTGTATTTGAGTTGTGTGTTGGGACCGATAGAGAGAGGGAAGAAGTCCTTGAGGTGTGGCAAACCTTTGAGGTCGAAGAAGAAGTGGCTTCTTGTTTATTGTATTTTCTTCTGAGTGATTATTAATACAATTGTGTATTATCTCTCATATTCCTGTATTGTTTCATATATCTAGTTACTTGTCATTCTGGTTAAATTCTGTGTTTAGTTGCTAATACAAGAGGTAATCATATGTGCTCTTATTGGGGAGCAAGATCCTGACACCTAGCTCAACAAGAACTCCTTTATGCTTTAGTGACTAATCATTAGATGAATCTTTTTATTTGAGAGCATGTGCCTAAACTTTTTGATATCTTTTATTATTTCATATACTTGCTTCTCAACAAAATTGTACCTTTCCTCATAATCCTTTAAGGATTGACTAAAAAATTCTATGGGTTATTCCAACTAATCTTCATTCTACTGGGTTAGAATAGTTGACATGTTTCCTTCCCCTCCAAAATTATAGATAATGAAGTAATTCACATAGTTGGGATTTACAAGGGTAGGAACTTGAGAAATTGCCTATTTGATGGCTTCAAAACTATCCTTTCCTTCCCTTGTCTAGTTGAAATTGATCACCTTTTTAAGCATAATAGTAAGTATTTTAGACATGGAGAACAAATTTGTAAAAAACCTCCTCATGAAGTTGATCTTACATAGGAAACCTTTGTGACCCCTTTTTATGGATCAGAAGTGCTAATGAAGAGATAACACTTAGTATTTTTGGGTCTATTGCAAGATCTTCTTTTAAGAATATGTGTCCCAAAATTTTCACCTCATGAACTATGAAT
Source organism: Torreya grandis (assembly GCA_037957365.1). Classification (NCBI taxonomy): domain Eukaryota; kingdom Viridiplantae; phylum Streptophyta; class Pinopsida; order Cupressales; family Taxaceae; genus Torreya; species Torreya grandis. The sequence continues at coordinate 320,387 of JARHVA010002437.1, read as the reverse complement.
ACACAATTCTTTGGATTGAATGAATCTCCAAACTATATGGACCTTACAAAAAAATTTCAAAGGTGTTCTATTTGGTCACTAGTTTGTTTTGAATAAATAATTAGATAAACTAGAATCATCTCATTGATCAAACCCTTGAAATCTATATCCATGTCCCTTTGAAAGGTATAACTAGCATTGGTTAGATTTAAATACACACTTTTATAATAATATGTGCCACATTTTCTAGTGAAATCAGTCTTGAATTGGTCAAATTCCTAAACTAGGATTTGGTTATATCTAAAATAACCATCTAGAAGGGAAAACCTTTTAGATCTAGCTACTATTTGTAAGTTTTTCTCCATGGGACAAAGGGGATAATGATCCTTTAAGGATGCTTTATTTAGGTCACATAAATATACATCAAGACTGATTTCACCATTCCTTTTCCTAATACGGACCAAGTTAGCAACCCAATATGAGTATTTGATATGGAAAATGATGTGAGATTATATTAACTTGGACAACTCACTTTTCATCAAGGGCTCTATTTCTATATTTATTAGTCTCTATTTTCATCTAACAGTCTTATTATTTGGGTTAAGATCTATTGTGTGTTAGGCTAAGCTAGAGTAAAAACCCCTTAGATCTTTATATATCCAAGTGAGGTTATCATCGAATTCTTGAAATAATCTAATAAAATCTTGGTTTTATAAAGTGTTACATACCTTTCCAATTTTTAAATCTTTACCTTCTGAGATGATTACTATCTTATAGTCTTCTTCCTTGACCATGATATTTTTCTTCTCTCCCTTTAGCTGATCATCAATGTTGGAGATACTTTCTTAAGTAACAAGACCCATGGGCAACTTGTTTATACTTAACTAAATTATTTGATACTCATATTATTCATGGAACCATAGCTAATTTTTGTATAAAATTACAACCTCATATTATATAAAATTAACAATTTCCTAATCATTGTCAAAAACTTGCTAGTTGGTTGCATTATTAGGGGCATAAGCTCTCATTATTATTTTTACATGATAGATGTTGTCCTTCTTAATCTATTCAGGTAAATTTAATTTAAAACCCACTAACTCCATGGCTCATCAACATTTAAAAAACAATTTAAAAATTATAGCCTCATCAACATTTGGTGGTTGATCACATTCTATTTCCCTTTTCTTGGATTATGTATTTTTTGCCACTTAACTACCACCATTGGTTAGTTCTTCTTCTAAAAATATGCTACAAAAATCCTCCTCTTTCCACTTCAAAAAAGTGGTCTCATTTTAAACAGTCATTCATAGATCCTCCTATTGAGAAGTAGCTTCTTCTTGTTACCCTTGGGGGTTTGATATGATTTGGACTATCAGGGATTCACTAATGACACCATAAGGGCAAGCATTTTGATTATGCAATTGAGCAGAAGGATAAAACCACTCATATTCCTAGACTAGATTATTTTGAATAAGGACCATGGCCTTAAAATTACTTGGGGAAGGTAAAACATATATATTTGGGACCTTTGATTACATGGTTTGTCTTTGGGGTTATGACCTACCTTGGTATGGCTACCTATTGGGCTGATAGATTTTGTTAGCAGGTTAATAAGTCCTATAATTGTAGGACTATTTCATTTTCATGGCTGATAACACATTGCCAAATCTTTTAATTAATGACTTAACTTCATATAAATCATCATAAGGGATAAGAGACATAGCTGGGTAATTGCTTGTTATGGAAATTAGTGATACAATGGATTATGTGGGAGGAAACTCTGGGAATAATGCTATTAGACGCTGAAGATCAATTTTCCCATCTTGAATGAGGCAATTTTCAGCTCTTATTGCTATGTCATAAGCATTAGTGAGTGTGATGATAACCAGTGAATGAATAATGATAGTTATATCACTATTTAAAGATCTCAAATAATACAAGAAAACATTATTTAGGGTTAGCTTGACAAACACTAGGATTATATTCAATGTATTTTGAAATTGGAAATTAAAATCACTAATGAACTCATAAGGATCCCATTTAATAGTGATTAGTTGTGTAACTAGTGAGAGGTGGTCATTATTATACTCAAACTATATGCATAGGCAAGACCCTAGATCATCCCAAACACAAATGGAATTGGGAAGTATTCTTCTATATATTTTATATATTTACCCTTAATGAGGAGGTAATTAATCTGATAATAAAATTTTATTATGTTATGTTATGAACCGAACAAATGATGGAAACATCCTGAATATGCTTAATGGGTGTGGTGGAAGTTTCACCCATTAAATATAGAAGGTTTTTAGATCTGAGGTGGGTATATCATCATATTAGACCAACATAAATGCATTACCTACATTGAATGGTACAAAATTTTGATTTCTCAAGGCCATACTGGGAGGTATGAAATAATTGTCAGTATTTATGAGAGATGTAGATAAATTTATAGAATCTATTCTAGGGTTAAGTAGAGATGATCTTGATTTCCTTTAATATAGAAAAAAAATTCTAGCAAGTCAATCCTATTACCTTTATTAGATGAAATTTTCTTTATCTTTGGCATATGTAAGCTTGGATTTATTAAATTCTTAAGCTAATGGAATTTTCAAGTTATCTTGAAATATGTATGAAATTTACACAATGCTTGCTGAGAAAAGCACCAATTTTGTATATATGATTTTCATTTCCTATCAGGCATGCCAAAAACTATTATCAATTAGATTTTTCACCCATTTTGTGTTTAGAGTATTATGAGTTGTAGTATATGGGAAATATAATGACACAATGGGATCACCTCCAAGTTGTGGAACCTTGGAAAATTGAGATGAACCTCTATAGAAGGTTGAATTCCTTTAAATAATCTCAATGCAACTTTTATATGATTAGTTCAAATCAAACTAAAAATTTATTAATGATATTGCTCCTAACTAGGGTTTTAACTTGTGAGGAAAGGAGTTTTAGAATAGAGTTTTAAAACTAGAAAATGGTGATGTATTAATGGGTTGTAGTGGAAATTAATGGTTACTTTGATTGAACATAGTTGAATAATTAATATACTAAGTTTATTGAAGTACAATTTTACACAATTATGAGATCAAAGGTAATATTGAGTATTCTATCAAATGAGGAACAAATTTCTTGATATTTTGTTAATAAGATTATAAAAGGGAAAAATAGATAATAGTATTGATTCTTATATAATTGATATAAAACTTAAATAATTCCCAAATTTAATGAAATCCATATGTACACAAAGATAACACAAGACAAATAAAGGCAAAAATTCAATGTATTAGTATTCTATAGGTTACAACATGTAGATCAATTTCTCAAAGGTAGAAAAATTTGTCTAACAACAAAAAGATTCATGGGATATGTAAGAAACCCATATTTGTACAAAAAAATACTCCCTTGAGAAAGAGGAAGTTAATAAACCCTTACACTCAATTATAGAGAAATAAATCAGGTAATCTACATGTAAATGTCATCCTTTCTAGCTTGAATTGAAATTTTTAATAGAGTAGAAGGAGGAAAAGAACTCCGTAATGGTTAGGTGCTTCCCCAGGTGTTGAAAGAAGAGAAAACTCCATTGGAGACTTTTAGTTTAACCATTTATCTTTGAGTTCTATTGAACAAAACTTGCCCAATAAATGGGGTGACAAAATGAACCTTGAATTGGTCAAAATTTAATGTTTTTTAATATTTGGATATTTCTTATCTAAACTTGTAAAATATAACTTGTAGTTCACAGTTGAGACTTTAAAAAAATTTAAGTCATTCAACTTTGAAAAAAATAAAAGTGAAAATTACAATGTGAAATTTTGTAACTAAATCCATTCAACTTGTCAAAAATAAAAGTGAAAAATATGAGTTACAATTTTTCAACTAAAGCTTGACAGAAAAATAATTGAAAATTACAAGTATCTCTTTCTTAACTTAAAGTTAAGAGCTTCCAAAATGATAGTTGTAATTTCCAACTTGTAACATTACAATGTTTCTTAAAATAATTGTATCTTATAGAATGTGTTTCGAATAATCAAGTAATAAATATACAATAGTGATTTCTGAGGATTCATAATCCTTTTTTTATTTTATCTTATCTATATTAGCATCAAAGTTGTTAAATATCTCTTGAAGGTGTTCTTTGTCAAGACCAAATGTGTAAATATTGCTTATTTCATATTCTGTTGTTATCTTAGATAGTTATCTAGAAGCAGATCTATAGACTTGGGTATCTTTTCCCATTTGATCAAGTATATTATGATAGTTTATGAACCAATGGATGGAATTCAAGTTGAAAGTTGTATCATGTGTTACTTATTTATTAATCACCCCTTTCAATTTATCTTGGACCTACTAAATAGGAAGAGGTTTATCTTGGTGATCAACTACATCAAATGATAATTTAAAAAGTGAAACTTTAATATCAGATATTGTATCTACGTCCTTGTCACCTATTCTCTTTGCCTTCTCAATAATTTCACTAATTATTATGATTCTAAATTTAGCTTCCCTATCCATCTCCTTCATGATCTGAAGGATTTTTTATTGTCTTCTCTAACACAATGGTGTCACTCTCAATCAGGTCAACATCTTATAATTTTGGAAATCATAGATTCAACCTTTTAACCTCTTCTTAATATTTACTTATCTATTCCCTTAGAGATGCATGATCATCCTTCAAAGTCTTGTAGTAGTTCATGGCTAGTTTTATCACTTTATTCCTTTTGTGATTAGTTCATTAGCCTAGTATTTTGTATCTCTTCCCATGGTACCAATATTTTTCATTGCCTCAAATATTTCTTTGTCAGGGAACTGAGGGAGAAATTGAGTTGGTTGCGAAGAATGAAGTATATTTGATGGGTCTATGAACTTTATTAAGGAAACTGTCAACTACCCAACTTTGTTCTTGAGATCATCTTTAGTGACCTTGTTATTATCCATTTTATTAAAAAGAGAACTTATACTTATTTAAACATCATGTTTTAGTCCATCTCTTGTTGGATGGCCCAAGTGTATCTTAAATATCTGATAAACCCCCACCACTAAATCTTCCTTTTGTTTGTCTAGTGGTAAACTGATATCTACACATATTTCTCCCTAATTTCAACATATGAGATTCTATAAATGGTTTTGGGGTCTTTATTTGGTCATTTGAATTCTTTCAATAGACCACAATCTATAGCACTAAGAGATATCATTTATTTCCTTTTATTCAACACTAATTATGTAAATCAATTTAGATTAACTACAATTTAATCTTGTCTTATTCAAATAGCCACTATCACTTATGAGTCTGTAATTGAATTTGATACACTGGTAGTTACCATGATTTTTTTTGTATTTATCATTGATATTGCCACTAAGTCCTCCATTGATGATTTGTCTATTTCTTCCCCTTTAGTGGGTTGAGAAGTCATAATTGTGTTAGTGGGTACCTCTATTTCCACCTCCTTGGTGGGGGTTTGGATTAATTTGAGAGTGGAAGAAGGCAAGGATAATTTTATGGGTGAAGTGGATGTGCTTACTAGGGGTGAAAAACTGTAAGTGACATAGGTGGAGAGGTGAGAACATGTGGTTAGAATAAGGTCACCTGTGGAAGGGTGGAGTCCAAGGTAGCAAAAAAATTGATAAACATATTGGGAATGGTTATAGTGGATGAAATTGGTATTGTGATGGAAGATGAGGATTGGGTTGTATCCAAACCATTGAATATGATATATATTAGGGTTTTAATTAGAGTGACTAAGTCCATAGCCATGTACTGTTGGGTGGTGTTGGTGATTAATAGGGTAGAAGTGATTGTGGAAAAGAGAAGTGGAATTAGAGTTGGGATAAATAAATATGTTGATTTGATTGATCCTAAAAGAATCACTTACATTTCTGATTAGAAGAAGGAAATACTACTTGCACTGATGGGATTGTGGACAGATGAGGGGTAATTGCTTACACTAGTGAGCTAGTAAAAATAGGAGAAGCGATTACTTATGCTAACTAGATAGTTGAGATAAGAGGAGGGGTTATAGAATTTATGTCCCCTATGAAAATTGATAGTGGTTTATCCATTGGATAGGATACTAGCTCTTGGCTACTGGAGGAAGCCCTCTTATCTTTTATTTTTATTTTCACTTGTGAGAGAAAACAAGCCCCACTACTTGATTGACTTGTGTTATGATTCTAGAATCCTATAATGTTATCATCATTACATCCTTATATTTTACTTCTCTTAACTTATATATGATATTCAATGAATCTTTGGTCATTTTAACCCCCTTGCTCCTTAACCTGTTCAATGTTATATTTATAACTTGGGTAGTCATAGATAATAAGGATAAAGATTAAGGTGTAGACCACTTGACTAGATGAAGAGGTTAGAGATATATTTGATTAACATAATATACCCTATCTACTATTTTTTCCTCATCTTTTAAATCTTCTAGAACTTGTGCCATATAATAAGTCCTAATTTATTCTAGGGTCATTCTAGAAAAGTCTCTCAACCTAAACTCTTCTTTATCTTACATATCTAACTAGGTTATATAAACTTTATTAAGGTTGCTATCAAGTGCTCAAGTTTGTTCTTGACCTTATCTTTATTGACCTTGTCACTATCCATTTTCTTAAAAAGAGAACTTATACTTGTCTAGACATCATGTTTTAGTCTTTCTCTTGTTGGATAACCCAAGTGTACCTTTGATATTTGATAATCCCCCACCACTAAATATTTCTTTTGTTTGTCCAATTGGGGATCTTATATCTCCACATATCTATCCCCTATTACATCATATGATATTTTTGAGATGGTTTTGGGGATTTGCTTTTGTTATTTGGATGCTTCCAATAGACTAAAATACAAATTTCTAGGAGATATCATTTGTTTCCTTTTCTTTGACATTGATTGTGCCAACCAATTTAGAGTAGTTACTAGTAAATCTTATGTTCTTCTAATGGCCACTATCAGATGTGAGTTTACAACTAAAGCTTATACACTAGTAGTTACCATGACATGTGTTGTATCTACCACTATTATTGCCACTAAGTCATTGGCTAATGATTTGGCTATCTCTTCCCCCTTGGTGGGTTGATTATCCACAGTTGTGTTAGTGGGTACCTCTATTTTCACCACCTTAGTGGTGGCTTGGGTTAATGTGAGAGTGGAAGAAGGAAAGGATACTTGGATGTTCTTATCAAGGGTGCATAAGTTTGAAGTGACATAGGTGTAGAGGTAGGCAAGTGTGGTTAGAACAAAGGAACCTATGGAAGGGTGGAGTCCAAAGTAGAAAATAATCAATCAATCTAGTGGGAATGGCCAAATTGGAAGAAATGGGTATTGTGATAGAAGATAAGGATGGGTTTGTATCTGACCCAATGGTTATGATAGATAGTGGTATTGTAGCCAAAATTATTGAGTACTCAATCATGTACTGCTAGGTGGTGTTGGTAATGAATATAGTGGAAGTGATTATAGAAGAGGGAGGTAGAGGTGGAGATAGGATAACCAAGTGTGTTGATTGGCTTATTATTAAAGGAGTCACTTACACTAGTTGATCAGATGAAGGAGTAATTAATTGAATTGGGAGGCTCATGGACATAATAGGGGTAATTTATTGCACTAGTGAGTTGGTAAAGATAGAAGTGATAATTTGTGTTGGCTAGACAATGGAGATAGGAGGAGGGGTTATACTAGTTATGTCCCATATGAAAAATAATAGTGGTTGATCCATTGGTTAGGTTTCTTGATCTTTTCTTCTATAGGAATCACTTATTCAATTCTACTTTTGTTTTTATGTATGAGAGAAAATTGGCCCCACTTCTTGATCTACTTGAGTTTTAATGTTAGAACCCTTTGTTTTTGTTGACACCACATCCTTATCTTTTACTTCTCATGACTTTTATATGATATTCAAAGTCTCTTTGGTCATTCTAACCCACTTTATCCTTAAATAGTTCAATATTATGTTTATAACTTGGGTAGTTATGTCTAATAAGGTGAAGTATTTAGTTATAAACCACTTGACTAGAGGAAGAATTTGGAGATAGATTTAATTATCATAATATAACCTATCCACTGGTTATTCCTCATATTTCAAATCTTCTAAAACTAGTGCCATATTATAAGTATTAATTTATTCCAGGGTTATTATAAAATAATCTCTCAACCTAACCTCTTATTCATCTTTCATATCTTCCCAATAATATTCATAAAAAATTATGTTGGAATATGAGGAACCCAATATACTGGTAACATAACTAGTCATAACATAAAAGGGCCTAAAATCAAGAGAGATCAAGCTCATTTTACTCATATTTGCATCCACACATTTCTCCATAAATAAAGAAGGGAAAGTGTATCTCCATATAATGATAGGGAAGTGTATCCCTATTTTTGTCCTACTTGATAAAAACTTATATGTTTCCACTAGTTTCCTCATAAGTTTCATTAAGGTCCATTTGTCACTTACATATCTAAGAAGGGTGTAAGGACACCAATTACAAATACCAACTCTGATGCATGAATAAGTAGGAGAGTAAATAAAATATGACCCCCATTTTGTAATTTCTATTGTTGCAACCTCAAAAAACCTTATGCTCCCTAAATTGTTTTCAAACATGGTTATGATGCATTAGATGAAGGCATCATTAATTCTTCTGAATTATTGTTTGCTACCTTTAAAAGTGAGGTCAAGATAGTAGTTAAAATAATTTTTGATATGTTCATGGACTATGTTTAATCTTAGAAATACCCTCCTTCTTGTTAAAATATAGACAAGATAAGAGTTCATATAGAATTTGCCTATATTTTAAACTTCCATCAACTATTTATGAATGAAATCAGTAATCAATTGGGCCCATTGAATGTATTTTTTATTTTGATGGATTAAAAAAATATATTGGTATATCCAACTTGATATTTCTTGGTATTTGGGTTCCCTGTAACTCTATGCAAGAGTATAATAATATCTCCTACTTCATCCTTTAGGTCTATCCTATTAATGGTCTTAGGCATTCTTGTGGCTGTAAATCTAAGAGTTTTTAACCACTATTTATTTAAAACTTATAGAGAAGCTAAGTTATTATCCTGATAGAAATTTTTGGAGGAATAAGGTTTAATGTCTATGTAGATTTCAAAATCTAGGATTAAGAACATAATATCTATGAAATCTGGATCAATATTCAAAATCTTCTCCCCTTTATCATTCATTACTTCCCTCTTCTTAGCATCAAAATTTTTGGCCATGGTGAGCATAAGCTCAAGGATTTGTAACTAGAGTGGGAAGGTTATATCCTGAGGTAAACCACTATTGTAGATGCTCTAAATCCAATAATTTTTGAATTATACATTGATTATATTCCAAAATTTTGCTATGTTTGTGTGACCTAATTCTGTGTCAGTTATCTCATTGATGTTTGAATCTAGGCTAGATGGGACACCAAGTCCATTTGAATTGAATTCCATCTCTTTTTTAGTCAGGTATATTATTAGTGTGGGAAAACCAAATATAGATTTGGATGGGATTTGGACATACAATTATAGGTTAGTTTTATACTTTGAACCTGGTGGGGTTTTATTATGATTTTACAATTAAATTTTTTTCTAGGAGTATAATTTACAATAAAAGATGTAATGTTTGACCAAATTCAATGAGATCTCAATAGTTCACAATATAATATACAAAAGGAAAATGGTTTGCAAAGGCAAGTTAGACTTACGATGGGAACTCAGAGTGTTAAAGCAAAGGAAAACTCCGTCAGGGTTTGTATGTGTTTATAAAACTAAAATATCTACAGGGTTTGATATTGAGAAGGCATGAAGGATTTTTTCCTTGTAATTTCATAAAGGATATTTTTAGAATATTTCATATTTTTTAAAAATTTTGAAAAAACCCTACATTTCTTGTACCTAGACAAATTTTAACAAAAAGACTCTACAATTGTATTTAAAAACTAGAAAATGTGAACAACCAAAAAATTGATGATATTCCTATGAAAATTACAAAACCCCTAAATTTTTAAAGATAACCCTATGCTTTGTTGAGATAAATAATGGTAGAAATGACACAGAAAAGACCAAAGGAAAAATTCATGTAACCTAGGAGAATATTATGTTTATTTGCACAGGGGTTGGCAATGGCAAATCTAGTTTTTGAAATTTATGTTGCATGACAATGGAAATGAATGAACTTAGTGTTTCTCATCTTGGAGGTCTAGATTATAGTTTTACTTGGTAATGGAGCTTTACCTTTGGTTTGAAATATTGATAATGATCCAAAAGACCTAATTAAATACCCAAATCATGTAATTAATGCTAAACATAATGGTAGATGGATGAATGATGGGAAATGATTTGGAAGTAGGTAACATAACCATGATTTCACTTTGTAACATTTCAAAATTTCAAATTGTAATGAAATTTGTAAGTCTTATTGGGTCATGGTGAAAGGTGAGAAGTGGAGTTCGAGTTGCACTTTGAAATATTTTAAAGTTGTAAAGTGAAATGCGAGTTTTGATTTATATTGCATATTAATGTAGAGGAAAAAGTGTATTCCCAATTACATTTTGCAACTTTATAAAGTTATAAATTTTAATGTTAGTTTTGATTTCAATGAGGTTTTAGGTATGTGGGAAAGTAGAGGTTTGGGTTCAATTTACAAATTTACAAAGTTTGAAACTACACAAGAATCTCTAGTTTTTGCTTGGGTCTTGGAAAAGGTATTTAGACCATTTTCAGAGTTTTTTCATGAAAAAATTATGGGTCTCCCTTATGTCATAGTTTGTTTTGTTATTTTTTACTCAATAATATCAACATGCCCTTGTAAGGTTGACCTAATTTGTGAAGCCAATAGGGATGTAAGTAATGAAAAATATTTACATACCCATCTAATATTTTTTAATTGACCTTATCTTGATTTAAATTTGTATACACTATAGGTGAGTTAAGATTATATGTACCAAGATTTTTAGGTTGAATAGGTTATGTAAAAGATGCTCAAGTGGATCAAAGTTAGGTTTTTTCAATGTCTCATCTCTCATACCATGGGATAGATCATCATCACTATCATAATAATTTTAAACTTAGTGATCTATCTTATTAGTTTTAACTATTAAAGGAAGTTCAACGATTTGATTTTGGTTTTGGTATCATTGGTTCCTTTGGAAATGGCTCTTGCTCATGATGTGTAGCTATGTGCATCTTGGTATGTGGTGTTTTATTTTCATCTATTTATAAAGAATCTATTTCAGTTGACTCACCTATTTCAAAATTATGTATATTCTATAGTGTTATACATTGTGTAGGTGGTACCACTGTAAGAATGTCATGTATATAATAATGTATCATTTTGTAAAGTTTTAAGGGATTATGATTGGTACACATTGTCAATAAGGTCCCATAATATATGAGTTTTACACATTAATACAAAGTATATGGGACAACCTCCATAATATGTATCTAAGTTCCACCCAAAAATATATTATAATTTAATGATTTAAACATTACCTAAAAGGTGATTAGAACTATTTTTGGTCCCAATGTCACATCTAATGTGATTTGTCAAATCAAAGAGCTATGTGAATTATCAAATCCCTTAATATATAGATTCAATTATTATATAAGGTTGGTGTTAATACCCATGGTGTTTAGGAATGTCATGCTACAAATATTTAGGCCTGGTCGATTATCAATGAGCAACATTTTTATTCAATTTTTATTTTTAGTCACTTGTATGAAAAAAAGAAAATTTTGGTCAATGATATATTTGGATGGTAAATATGTTGGATCAAAGGTAATGAGTTATGTATTATTTTGAAGGTCTTACGTAATATATGTAAATATATTTGGTTCAATATCATTTATATCCTAGGTATGACTCAATGTATCCGATAGGATATCTTTATAGGTAGTGGATTGATTTAGAGGTTTGAAGATTGAGATATTATAATGTGTGTTACTCAGTTGGTAAACAAGGTCATACCCATTGGATTTAATCACTAGTTTTGGATTCAAAGGCACATATTGTATATTAATAGATGGTAGATTAGTTAGGACAACATTAAACTTTTGATTAATGATAACATGGAATGCAAAATTTAATATAATCCACAGGTGAATAATGGGTGTGGGATAGTAGTTGTCACTCAAATACAATCTACATGGAGTAATCTTTTGAGAGAAAGTATGCTAACATCCACACACACACACACACACACACACACACACACAAATTAATTATGTAGAAAGATTAAGTGTTACTTTTATTTTAAATCCCTCTCATTATATTTATGGATTTTCCTAGTTTTTTGAATTGTAGGTCTGCTTAAGCAATTATAGTGTCGGATCATAGTTATAATCATAAATTGGAGCTGTAAATGGGATATTGATGCATCCATATTACACATAATTATAATAAAATTAAATATAATTTTTAACTTATGAAATCTTATTAAACCAAAAATATATAACTAGGAAACCCCATAATAATATCTAGTGTTTTGAGGAGCAATGGTCTGGTTCACCAAATGTTTAAAACTAAAATGTAGATCAAGGAATCTAAGGTTAAAGGGGGAAGAGATCCGAGGGCAAAAGGAAGGCAATATATCTCTATAGTAGGTTTATTAGTTTATCAACTCAGATAAAAAATATTCTAAATTTAGATACTAAGATATGCTAAAAGAACAAAGTATAACTATGATAATTATTATAATGATAATGAAAATAATATACTTATCTAGATTACTATGCATTTAGATCTACTATAAAATAGGCTAGAAATAAAATGGATGTATATTATGGGATGACTATCAAATTATGGAAATTAGACCTCTATGACTTAAGAGACTTGTGTCGACCTTAAATAGTTGTGTCAATGTCTTTTTCTAACGTAGAAATAGGTATCTAATATGAAATACAAACTAGATCTAGATGTGATCTCCTATAATATTCTAGGTTTTATGGCAACTTCATTTTTTTATGATCATATATGGGACATGGACTATAAATACTTATCAAATACAAAATCCTTAGGTCTTCATCTTTATAGTGACTGTGAAAAAATGAGGTAGTGGGTTCATTGTGTTAAGATAACCCCAAAGACCTATCTATTAGTAGGTGTTTCCTATATAGTGACTACTTTAAAATAGGAATAAAAATCATTTAGTTCACACATATGTGTGGGTTTGTGTGTGCATAAGAATGAAATATGTGTTCAAAAAGTATAACAATGACCTATCTTGTAACTTGGAAAATATGGCTCATGGGCTTCTTGATCAGTACTTATGCCTTGTATATATGATGTACCTATGTCTTATATGGAAATAAGGGAAAATAGGAAATATTTTCTCATTTGAATTCTTGATTGAATGGTTTTGGTAAGTTACCTTGTGACATTTTATTTTTGTGATAGGTGAGGAATTAATTAGAATTAATCATGCATACATACCAATATTTTAGGAGAATGTCTCACACTAAATCACTCAGGATGACCATAGGGATACATTTAATTTTAAATTTTTAATAATTTATGGCACTTGACACTTTTTTTGGGTATGAAACTTCCATTGATGTAGATGTCTAACTAGGATGCAAGTGTCTATGAAGATTGAAAAAATTCACATGTCTATAACTTGCATAAATAGAAGATATGTAGGTTTATAACATGTTGAGCATGATAAAAGTTATAAGTCATTATAATATCATTTGTCAAACTAATTTAATTAATATGCATATAGATATATCATAGACAATACTTTTGATGGTAGGAAAAGGTCTAGAACTAAGAGGAGTAATCAACTTTTGTATTTTCAAAGTGTACAAGAGTGAGGTGCTATACAAATTTGAATAGTGTCTACAAGGTGGAATACATGAGTTTTTGTATAATAATTACATATATAAAATGGATAATTAATATCATATATTTTAATATTTATTTTAGTAATACCCCCAAACTTATACCATGTTTATATTTTGATTTTTTTTTCTTATATCAACATGAACACCACAATATTGATTATCTTATTATGTAACTAAAATTCTAAAATATTACATTTAAAAGGTTGGGTCAATGTAGACTTTGTTATTATAAATGGGATACAAGCTTATACCTCAACTTAACCTAAGGCATAAAAGGAACTTAAATTGTTCCACCACATAAATTTTATGTCATAATTGATTCGATACATGTTTAATAAAAGAAAATCATGCTAGTTAAAGTGAAAGGAAAATGAAAATTTGAATTTATTTAAAATAAAAAATTTAAATACAAAAGAAATAATGTTTATCCTAAATCATATTCATTGGATATCTAGTACTTAAAAATATGATTTTACATGATGTGATTAGCTAATTTACAACATTACTACATATAATTTGTACAATTATATGTAAATTATGAAACTAATTTTGTTTAAATATTAGATATTGGGATATCATGTTCCTTACTAACCATAGGATTGTACCCAACTATTTGAACCTATTTTATAAAACATTAGGAAATAATAATTCATGGGTTATACTCATCAATAAAATGTATTAGAGTCTATGAGTATCTACAATGCAAACCTTTTTCAATGCTAAGTCTTGAAACATAAATAATTATTTCTCATATATTTTTTTTCACTATAAGTATAACATTAAATTTTAATCAAACAATGAAAAGGTGATTGGCACATCAACTACTATTTAACTAGAAAACCATGTTCATGTGATAAAACTATGTTTATAACATTATTACTTAGAACTTATTAAAAAAAGGCATCATATTTCAACTCTGCAACCCTATTATTTCAAATTGCGAAAATTTTAACTTATGCAAAAGAAATCAGTCAGGTTTCATGTACATCATTGTAATTGAGAAATATGAACTTAGCATGACATTTAAAACATTATAAATCTAACTTTGAAGAAAATAATATAACTTAGCTTCCCACAAAGGCATGTATGATGGTAAACTCAATTTAAGAAGAGTAAGGAAACTTAAACATTTAAAAAAATACATAAGTAAATATTTTCGATAACATGAATGTTATTCAGAGTGGCCCGATTTGGCTTAAGGACTTCATCCTTTACTACCTCATTTTATTTTATTTTGACCATTATATGTAGAATTGTTCCCCAATTGGGTTTAAATTTAAACTCTATTTTGTATAAAAACATAGGCATTCTATTTCATTTCAAAAATATATAGACTATCATTGATCTAAGGCATTAAAGAAGAATTAAGTGAAAGCTAGAGAATTAACAATTTTTTGTCATGAATATAGTTATCATTTTAAATAATTTTATATAAATAAATCAATCACTATTGCATTCATTGAGTGACTAAAGTTGATGGAAAAAATACATTTCACAACATTAGTTGTCTCAATTGATGAATTAGTATAATTATTAGTGTTTTGTATTTGATATCCTAAACCAATGACATGCTTGAAAGATATAAATGAATTTTAACTATTCATTGTTATAATGTAAACCAACAAATAGATGGCTCATTATGTTTTAAAATGATGATATTACACATATGATCAAATTGATGGCCAAAAAAGGGTCATAAGGCCAAAGTCCCATCCAAGTGAGAGGTAAATGCCAAGAGAATAGATGAGGTATTATCAATCATGAGGGATTGAATATGATAGGGCCAGGTTAATATTAAGTGCATCTATAAGATAAGAACAATAGGACCAATCTACATCATGGCTTTGATGATGGTGAAGGATTGGCAAGCCAATCATACAAAAAAGAGTACAATTCATTTTATAGTATTTTTTAATTTGATAATGTGTGTGGTAATGTCCGTTAAGTTTCAACCATATTAAATTCATGTCATAAATAAATAACTCACCTTTTAAGTTAAAGGGTAGAGACACACACGTGTGCATGCACATGCGCACATGTGTGTGTGTGTGTGTGTGTGTGTGTGTGTGTGTGTGTGTGTGTGTGTGTGTGTGTGTGTGTGTGTGTGTGTGTGTGTGTGTGTGTGTGTGTGTGTGTGTGTGCGCGCGCACACACGTGTGCATGTGTGCACACATGTACATGCATGTGTGTGTGTGCACGCATGTACATGCATGTCTGCATGTGTGTGCACATGCACACACATGACTATAAATTATGATTGAATATAAGTAATACATGACTACTATAATGTTATGATGAATGGGACCCACACATGCACAATAATTATGTTAATACTTTATCCCAAAATAGGTTAAATATAATTTATAGGGTTATAAGAAACAAAAATAAATGAAATTGTATAAAATTTGAGCTAATAAACGAATGCATAATTTTATCCTATTAGCCATTTTCAAAATGATAAAGATCTAATTTTAGTCAAATGGTGAAGAGTAGAAACTTAAATTACCCTTGGTGCTAGCCATAATATTTTTTATATTTTCATATTCTTTGTATACGAGAGATTAAGATTAATTGTTTTTCTCTCAAGATGATAGTTAAAATCATTTGGACTGATGTTACATGTCACACTATCCCATGGTATGTGGTAGAGTCATCACTATGATAGTGTCATTATCTGTGTCATTTATAGAGGAATGTATTGTGGGCCCTTATTACCTTTTTCTTGAGATAGTGTTATATTTTGATGAACAAACCCTTGGGATCTTATATATCTATGGCTTTAATAACTCATTGAAAAAAAGAGTATTTTGGAGTGGTAAATAGAGCAACTCCTCATTTCCCATTATATAATTTGTTCAGTGTTTCACATGGTTAAATCTATAGTAAATAAATAGGTAAATCTACCAATGATATAGTGTGCCAAAGAATGAGAGGACTTATTTTACATGCATAAAAAACTAGGGTTGGTTGGCACTAATCATCATTGTAAATCCTCTCTCCCAACCCCTTGCTTCAACTGGCCCAAATTTTTCTAATGAAACAAGTGGATTCTTAAGAGACTAAAAATAATCATATTATATAATTAAAATGTATTTTGATTTTAAAATATGTTTGACATTTCAATTAGTATGCTCTTATATGTTCTTTTGTCATAACATCACTTTAAATTTTGCACCTAATGGTCTATTATGGCTGTCAAATTTTAATAGCCACTCTAATCACAACACTTTTCATAAATAGCATAAACAAACCCTCATTCACATTAAACAAGTTTGAAACCTTGTCTAATTCCCCAATAGTCCTTAGGTTAGATTGACTATTGAAAAAACCCATATTTCACACAACCACTTTTATTACAGTGTTGGGAAATTATTTATCCCTTTTGAAAAAAAATGACCAACAATACTTATGTAATGAAATTCAATAAGTTTTATCTGGGGATCAAATAACCACCCTTAAATTAAAACATGTAAAATCAAGTTTATGATATGGAGCAAAAACATTAGATAGTAGAGTTTGATCGATATCATGTAGCTCAAATTTGAGCCTGCATCCACTGCCTCAAGGTTAGGGATAAAGTTAAAACTAAAATTTTATGTAATTTTAGATATTGTCACTCTTTTATGTAACTATAATCTCTAAAATATGTTGGTGACTACATCAATTATCTCTTAGACAATCTTAAAGCATTTGTTAAGCATTATAATCAAGTTTTTCATTTTTAACCTCCTTCTGAAGATAGGAATGAAACTTAGAATAAAAGCCTTTATGTTTTTCCCTATAAGCTAACACCAATCCAAATAATGGCATGTGAAATGTATCACTCCATTGAGGAACATTAAAAATGTGTAATATTGTCATAAAACATGCTAAAAACCAATGAACCATTCCTGCCTAACATTCAATGATTTCCTTTCATTCAAATATTAGTCCAAGATCTTGGGATCAAAGAAAATATAGAATAAAAATATGAAGAAAATGACTTGTATTTGAAGGGCCTGTTTAACTTTGTATGTACTTTATTAATTTCAAATCCCCATGCCAAAATAATATTTGAATCTTGCAGCTTGATGGGTGAATTAATAAAAATATAGATAACCACCATTTTTAAATGTAATGTTGTTTATTATTTGAAAGTAAAGAATGAATAAATAAATATTATTTATTTTAGATGTTATACATCAAGAAAAGAAACATAAATTATGAATTGGATATAATAGACCAATTAAACGGTAAAATTAGACGAGGAGAAATGAACACATACGTAGATAGTTGTGTACTTACAACTAATAAAAGGACCTCCCATAATTTGTTAAAAATATATAAGCATATATACATTTTTTTAATTTATCATTAAAATAAAGAAATAAACTATAAAATACTGATATATTTTTTATTCAAATAATAAATAAACAAACATGTCCATTATAAAGGTTTATCTTCATAATATTCTTGATTAAATCCATATATATTATTATTTTGATCAATCATCTATGTAACTAAAGTCTTTTTAATACCCTTTCATCAAACATTCTTTAATTGTTTGCAATCTATGAATATATACTTCAGAATAGAACGTCATTTTTCATTTCTCAAATTTGTTATATATATATATATATATATATATATATATATATATATATATAATTATTATTAATTTTATATATATTTATGATTATTGCAAATGTAATGTGACTTTTTAAAGAAATTTATATTATAAATATATGTATGTATGTACAATATATCTATATCTATATCTATATCTATATGTGTATGTGTATTTATGTATACATACATATATGTGTGTGTGTGTGTGTGTCTATATCTATATTATATGTATATATACATACATACATACATACACATATATTTGTACAAATAAATGTGTGTGTGTACATTTATACATACATACACATATAGATATAAATATAGATATAGATATAGATATAGATATAGATATAGATATAGATATAGATATAGATATAGATATAGATCTAGATCTAGATATAGATATAGATACATATATTTGTACATACATACATATATTTATATCATAAATTCTTTTAAAAAGTAACATAACATTTGAAATAATCATAAATGTATATAAAATTAATAATTAAAAAAATCATAAATTTGATTTGAGTGGTGTATGACATAAACATTACAATGTGGAAAACCCTAATTTGAGAATAACAATATTGTTAATAGCCCCATATTAAATGTAATGCATAAATTACATTATTATTTATTAAAAAAATTAATTTAAATTAAAAAAAATAAAAAATAAACATAAATAATAGATGAAAACTATTTTCAAATAAATTTTGATAAAATAAAATCAGTGCTTGAAAGTTTTGAACATATCAATTGTTAATGTATTAAAAAAATAAAAAATAATAACATAAATATATACATATACATATACATATAAAGTTATATAGGGTGGGGCATCAACTATTCCCATTCTTACACATGGCATTGGTGAAAGGGATGGAATTGATTTCCCCAAACCTTTGAGTTTCTTATGATAGAATTTTTTTACACTAGTGCCTTCAACAACCATGGGGTTGGCACAGTCCATGGACTTCACAATACGGAATCATGAAATGATGGTTATGAACCAGTGCATTTGACATAAATTACATTATTATTTATTAAAAAAATTAATTTAAATTAAAAAAATTAAAAAATAAACATAAATAATAATCACCTAAATAGATTCATGAATAACAGATGAAAACTATTTTCAAATAAATTTTGATAAAATAAAATCGGTGCTTGAAACTTTTGAAGATATCAATTGTTAATGTATTAAAAAAATAAAAAATAATAACATAAATATATACATATACATATACATATACATATAAAGTTATATAGGGTGGGGCATCAACTATTCCCATTCTTACACATGGCATTGGTGAAAGGGATGGAATTGATTTCCCCAAACCTTTGACTTTCTTATGATAGAATTTTTTTACACTAGTGCCTTCAACAACCATGGGGTTGGCATAGTCCATGGACTCCACAATACAGAATCAGGAAATGATGGTTATGAACCAGTGCATTTAACACATCACTCCATGGCTAGCAAATAATAATTTATGTAAGTTACAACCTTCTCTAGTATGTAGACTTGTATGACTATCATGTTAACGTCAAAATATACACATATGCAAACACACAAACACACACACCTGAAAAGAAATAGGTAAGAATATATCATGAGCTACAACGTCTTCCATGTGCATGATTGTATGGATAATTGGAGTTATAATAAAGTAACAAAGACATAGAATAGTTTAGATAGACAAATAAATAAAAAATAGACATAAAATTAATGCACATAAAATAGAAGTAAACTGAAACCTTACAATACTTTTTTAAGTAAATGAAGATAAAAATGGCTATTTAATAAGAAAGTCATGTATGGGAGAAAGAAGGGAATGAATTTTACCTCCTACATCTCCATATAACTTATGAGGAATATAAATCTCTACCTAGAATTAAAATTAACAAATGGAGCCAAGCAAGTTTTTTTAAGAGTTTCTTACGGGCTATTAAGGAATTTTAGGGTTTTCAATAGAATGCATGGCCAATATTATTTTCATTTAAGGGTTAGGATATAATTTTATGGTGATTATACCTCTATTAATTTAGATTAAGTTATTTTATTATATTTACAAAAAAATTTATTCAATTCATTATTATTAATTCATTTGATTAAATGAAAATTACCCTTTTATCCTCATTTAAATTGATACAAGTGGCATTTTAAAATAAAAAGGAATGAAATTCATAGATTGAGATAACATAAAGACCTCAATAAATTATAAAATGTTGTAACACCTTCTAAGATGGACAAACTAAAATATTTATCTATAATTCTATATTATTACCATGCATTATATTAAAAAATATATAAAAAGATAGACAATCTTAGGTGTGGGATTGTGACCCATCATCCCCATTATTGAAATAATAACATTGGCCAAGTATCATTGTAGGGTGGAAGGCCTCAAAATTCGAATAACAATTCAAATAAGTGATATGACCTATAAATAGTTTAATTAATAATAATAAATAGATAAATGAATAAACACTTTAAACTTAGGTATGAATGTCTTGGGTTTTGGCATAGTGAACCTTTTTATAATCCTTTCCCTCATATGTATAGGATGACATGTAAAGACATATGGGATATATTCTTGTATTAGGTACATGATCATCTGCCTAATTTAGCATTGGGGGACCATCCAGTAGAGACAATCCCCAATGAGACCATGGTCAAGATCTAGACTTGGGTTCTAAAATAGAATCCACCAAAGGAAAGAAAAATAATTTTTTTTTTCAAGCATTACAACATCTTATCACCATTTTATAGGATAAGATACAACCAATCGAAGGAGGACTAAGGAATCATTTTCATCAACCATGTATGAGAAGAGGCTTCAAGCAATCTCACTAGTGAAAATAACCCCTCAATTGTATAAACAATTGTACCAAGCCTTGGGACAACTTACCTCATGAGTTTTTTCATACAACCATGTTTTTCATAGGTACATGGAAAAAATCAACAGAGATATGGGAAACTAATTTTTATGAAAACAATTTTAGAAAAAGGGGTAATAAAAGGATTCATTAAACAATGGGATCCTCTTCATTTTTGCACCATTGCGGTGTAGATGTATTTCTTGTAAAATGCCCCATTGTGTAAGGGTGTTCCAAAAAGAGGCCTATAGGACCACATCATAGGAAACTAGTGACTTTGGGTTGATAGAAGGTGATATGGGCTAAGATCATGAGTTAAGATTCCTCATTGAGCCTTGTGTAATCTTTCTATTTTGTGATGTAATCTTTTGTGATCTCCAAATGTGGAAAATATTTTGTACACCTTCATGGTAATATAAACTATATCTATGAAAAATTAGTATCTTCTAATGGAAATTCAAGGCTCATAATATTCTTACTACGATTATGTTAATTTTAAAATAAATTAGTCTCACGTGTAATGGACTGCATTAGTTTTTGTGGGCATTTTGTTATTATATCTTGTAAAATATTTGTGATACCCAAACATTTTAGCTTTCAAGTAATGAATTTTTATATAAGGAATCCAAGTTCATATCATTAGTTTTGACATGGGTATATATCTTTTAATAAAATGAATTACGTCTTGATGTTTCAACATAGTCTAATCATTTTATCACATCGAATGAGTAACTGAGTAAATTATCCATGTTTTAATGCCTACATTAGGAATTTTATCGAATCAATTATAGTGATAATTTTTTTTTAAAGCCATGACATTTATCGTTTATGGGTATTTTATGTAATGTAAGAGGATTGGGCCTTTTGTGTATACTAAAATGCATCTTAAATGTATTTACTTATCTCTCTTTTATTCATTCCATTGATTAGATGTGGTTTTTTTAATTGGTTATTTTCATATTATTCTTAAAATAAACTTCCATATCATGTTGTAGATTCCAAACACAATGTTTTAATATGGATAACCATTATATATGTAACCTTTTAAATCTTATTTTGGTAGTTTTATTTAGTAGAAAAAACAATCAAAATCTTCTCCTTGTCTTAGCTTGTTTTAATCCTATATGTATGTATGTATGATTATAATCAACAATTAAAAATAACTAATATATGTCTCCTATAATTTTAGGATGAATGGGACCCTTAAATGTATAGTAATTATGTTGAAACTTTATCCCAAAATATGTAAAGTATAACATATAGGGTGATTAGAAGCAGAAATAGATGAAATTTTATAAAATTTAGCTAACCAAACAATCCATAATTTCACCCAATTAACCATTTTCAACAGAAAAAAATATATGTTTATCTAGAAGGTAAATAATAGACACTACAATTACCCTTCATGCTAGCCATCATAGTATTTTATGTTTGCATATTCTTTGTCTATAAGATATGAAGATTAATGATTTATCTCTCCAAATGATAGTTGAAATCATCTAGACTAATTCTACATTTCACATGTTTCATCATCCCATGGGATGTGATGGAGTCATCACTATCATAGTGCCATTGTTTGCCTCATTTGAAAATAAAACCCTACGGATCATCAATATCCATGAATTCAATTATCCATTGAATAAACAACTATTTTTGGGTGGTTAGCAAAGAAACTCATTACCCACTAGTTAATTTGATGAGACTTTAACATGGTTGAATATACATAAGATAAATAAGGAACTCTAATAGTGATATGGTTTGCCAAATAATCATATTATTTTTTTACATGCATAAAAAATAGGGTTGTTTGATAATAAAAATCATTACAAATCCTCTCTCCGAAACCCTTGGTTGAATTGGCCCATGTTTTTCCAATGAAACAAATAGGTTTTGAAGAGACTACACATAATCATATTTTATAAGAAAAATGTAATTTAAAATTAAAATATGTTGGACATTTTGGTTAGTGTGCTCTTAGATGTTCTTTTGTCAGAATAACAAGACATTAAATTTTGAATCTAATGGTCTAATCTGGTGGTAAAAATTTAATAGCCACTTTAATTGAAACACTTTTCATAAATAGTATAAATAGACTCTCAGTCACAATAAACAAGTTTGAATTATTTTATAATGCCCCAATGGCCCTATAGATTGATTGAGTAGTGGAAAAGTACTTTTTTTCACACAACCACTTTATCAAAATGTTTGGAAAATATTTATCCTCTTTCAATAAAATGACCAGCTATGCTTATGTAATGGATTTCAAAAAGTTTATCTAGAACTAAAAAAAATCCCCTTGAAAGAAACCATGCAAAATCTAGTTGTCAAGATGAGATAAAAACATCAGTTAATAGAATTCCATTGATCTCATCCCAAATCTGAGTGGCTCAAGGTTGGGCATAAAATTTCCAATTTTTTTTAATGTAATCTTAGAGATCATAACTCTATTGTGCAAAATATAATCTTTAAAATATGTTTATGACTAATTCTCTTGTCTCCTAGACATTCTAATATCATTTATTAAGCATTACAAATAATGTTTTTTATTCTCGACCCCC
Organism: Torreya grandis; assembly: GCA_037957365.1. NCBI lineage: Eukaryota > Viridiplantae > Streptophyta > Pinopsida > Cupressales > Taxaceae > Torreya > Torreya grandis. Next base: position 296,504 of record JARHVA010002437.1, on the reverse strand, counting down.
TTCTAAAGATAGGGATGAAACTTAGAATAAATGAAATTATTTTTCCCTTATAAGCTCACACCAATCAAAATAATGTCATATGAAATGCATCATTCCATTGAGGAACTTAAAAATATAGGAGAAGCCATGGTTCATGGCAATGCCCTAGGTATTGATAGATTTTCTTGTGAATTATACCAAACATTGTTCGATTGTGTGGGAACTAATTTTCTTATATTTTATTTAGAAGCCATGGATAAATGTTATCTTGGAAATATTATCAATAAATGAAACATAATGTTTACTCCATAATCTAGGGAGCCCGAGATAATCACCAACTAGAGGCCTATAACCTTGCTCAATGTCTCCTATATGATTGTTTATAATGCCTTGGTAATAATAATTAGATACCTTATTTCATTGGTGATAATTCTTTAGAAAACTATTTTGATCTAATAAATATCTATGCTAGACAACATTATACTGGTATGGGATAGGAGTGAATGGATTCAAACCTATAAACAAAAGTTAGCTATTTACAATATTGAATTCTAAAAATCTTAGGACAAGATCAAATGGAATTTTATAGTTTTTATGCTACATGCCATAGGATTTGGTGCCAAGTTCTATCATGCATATCTATCAAGATTCCTCTTCTTACCTCATTATAAATAGTGATGAGTCAATTTTTTTTGGGTTTTTCACTCCATTAAATATTATTATTCTTTATTTCCCTCCTTGTATGTCCTCATTGTCATGGGTTTTCACTATCTAATGGGAAACTATGGCTTTTGTATGGTTATTCAATGGAATCAATCTCACTCAATCATCTTGGGACTAACTCCTTATTAATCACTTTGGAGATTATGTTTTCATTATTCTATTTGAGGACAAAATGGTGGTCCAAAATGCCACAAAATGTCTCCATATTTTTTGCTTAGCTTCTATCTTTATTATGCAATGGGTTAATAATCAATACTACATAAAATCCCATAACCCTATGCCTAAATGGCTAAGGACTTAAAAAAGGAAATGGATTTACCATTGGAATAGGTATAAATTATTGAGAATTAATTTTAGATTTCAAGCCTATGAGGTTTATCCTAAGGAACTATATTTTCTGAAGAGGGAAAAAAAACCTTTCCTATTTGATCACTAAGCATCCATATCTTGTAATAAAATCTCAAATTTGCTCTAAATATTTATTTACATCTCATGTCTACAACTGTTCATGTTGGGTTCTTTATAAGATGACCTATAAGAAGCTTAAAAAACTATTGAGACTTCTTTTGGGATAACTTCAAAGGAAATAAGGGATTTCATAGAGTTGTATAAGACATCTGGTATAAATCTAGGAAACATAGTTGGCTTGATTTTATTGATATTTTCAAATGGGGAACTAAATTTTATGACAAAAGTATCCCTAGGGTAGTTAAACACTGTGAAGCTTGGAAAATCCTATTTAAACACTATCCCCTAGTATAGGTGCATGGAATAGTATATGGTTTCAAATTATACTTTTAACTCCTAACCTTAACAAAACCATTAGCAGTTTTGTGGATAAGACTTTATGGAAGGCATGAGATACCTTCAAGCCATGAATGGTATGGAAAGGGGATGCATTTAGATCTATAATTTTAATTAATTATGACTATTTATGGTGCTCCTCAGTTATTAAAATTAATGGGGAGCTTGTGACAAAGGTTCCTTGAATCAAATCCCTTCATCTCTTCCACATAGGCATTTAGTCATTGGGGATAGCTTTGATAAGAGATCTATATGCTGGAATACTTTTCTAGATATAAATTTCATATTCAAAATCAATGACCAAGCTTTGTAATCTATTTAAAAATTCAAGACAAGGTTCATTTTAGTGCGCCCTATAGAAAAATCCATGGAGGTCCTGAGGTGAATCTTATTCATAATGGTGGTGAATCATGTTGAAAGTTGAATCATTAAAAAGATGATTCATGCAATGCTCGATGGAAAATTGCATAAAGCCTATAATCTTTGACAAATGCCAGAAAACATAGATGAATATCTATGTAGAGAACAACAAATGTTCACTTACAAAAAACTTGATTAATACCAATTAGAACCAAATGAATGTCTGTGAAACCTAGAAAGATGCATGTGAGCATTTGATGAATGCATGTAAAAAATAGACTGATGTTTGTGTGACCTAGATGGATGCTTGGGTGCACCTGATGAATGCCAATGAGAACTAGATGAATGTATATTGGACACAGATGGATGCCTAGGTGCATTTGATGGACACCTATGTGAACCAGATAAACATTTGTATAGTCTAAAAAGATGGAAATATGCACTTGGTGAATACCCACATGATCTTTTAGAATTTACATATAAAGCAAGTGCACATCTAAGTGGACTATGTATATACCTATATGTGCCTGGAAAACATCTATATAAAGTGGATGAATGCCAATCTGACCTAGTCAAATATCTATGCATTGCACATGGGCATCTTTCTAGATAAATGCCTATGTAGATAGAGACCTTTGACCAATGTTAATGTTGCCCTCTTGGATAAAATACATGTCTCTGGTGAATGTGTAAAACTAATGTACAATCACATTTTTTAACCTAAAGGCCTATAAATAGGTTACACACACATCATTTTACATATTTTACCATTTTAGCCTCTTCTCCTGTGTTTAAAAAATTTCCTTTTTCCCCTGAGTCCCAACTTCTAAAACCCTTTTTCACTCCATAGCTTCCATTTCACATACCTCTTTCAACATTGGCATAGGGGTAACTGGAAGCCCCAAACTCACTTTCCAGAATTTAACATGCACTATCATCCTAAGGCTTCTATAGTAACCAAACACATATAGTGATTGGGTGGAGCCTTTCAAGTTCAAAGATATTCTTTTGCTGAATATTCTCTTGAAAATATTTGTTACTTTATCCTCCATGTTTCACATCAACTTGGACTCCCAGACTATTTCATTTGGAATCTATCTAGAGGATATTGAGAGACTGAAAGGTCTACCTTACAAGGATGGTGACTTGGTCACTACAAAGGCCTTGTTTAATGAAGATGAAAAAAATATTTAGGGTCCCATTATTCATTTTAGGTGGATGTTATGTATTGTAAAATTTATAATTCCTAATTTTTGAATAGTTTTACTACTATTCTAACTTGTTAATTTTTTTACAGATCCTCAATTCCATAGTAAAAGTGGACTAAAAATTGAATGTGTTAAAATCCCTTTCCTCTTAGGAATGCTTGAAATTTTATAATAAAGAATTGCTTTTTAGGGTAGACCATCTGATATTTCATTCTGGGCTCTGGCTTATATTCTTCATAGTCTAAAAACAAAACCATTGGACGGGTGCACTTTAATTTGAAGTAGAATCAAATATGACTTGAACTATGCTTTGTGTAATGAACATACTCATTTTTATTCTTATAATTATATGATTGCATTGTACTACAAAGAGATTTTGGATTTGCAAACATCCTCTGTTTCTTCTACTCTCAATCTCAAAATGTTTGTCAACACACTCTCCATTGAAGCATAGGAGGTTAGTTTGAGTATTTATTTAAATGTTTGAGCTATATATCTATGTTAAATAATTACATAAATATCAATCTAGTTCATTTTAATTAAATATCTTTTTCTTGTAAAAAAATATATTAACTGATTATTAGAAGAAATGCTATAATCAATGGACATCAACCTCTTGAGGCCTCACTATAAATAGAGATGGAGGAGGATGCATAATTAATTTCATAGATACTTGAGCAACAATTGATAATAATAAAGTGAGTACAGAGTTTGATTACACCTCCAACATAACCCTCCACTCATGTTACCGATATACCTTCATAAACTAGATTTCCTTTGATTGAATACTCTATTATATATAGTGGATACTATGCATTCTGTATTACAAACACTAGCTGGGTCTAGCAGAACTTCAAGAGTTCCCCAATAGCAACAATAATAATAGTAATGGAAACAACAACAACCACAAAAATAGCAAGGTGCTATAAATAGATATATTTTTTCTTAAATGCTAATATTATATTATATTTTTTTAATTGGTCATTTAATTGATTTTAATTTCTATTTGCAGGTCATTCTTTCCCAAGGAAAAAATTCTTGCTACCACCACCAACCCATCATGGTCCTTTAACTACTAGTATTGGGAAACATCTTTTTATTCTCTCTCAGAGTGGTGGCATGGTTTAGGTCCCAATGTTTGAGTTTTCAAAAATTTTAATTGGTGGTCTTCCCAGTATGATGGGGACTTTAGTTTTTCATAATATTGATCTATATGATGAGTATTTAGTTATTATCAGTGGCTTCCCATTGATTCTTTCAAACCTCATGATACCATAAATGGATCTCATCCCACAGAGCCTTTATAGTGATATCGTATACCCAATTCTCCACCTAGTAGTAATGAAGGTAGTCATGTGCAAAAGATTCCCCAAATAGATGACCAGTGTACTTTTTCCCCTATTTCTAATTTATTGATGGAAAATACTAAAACTTATGTTCATGATTTTATTATTCAAAACCTTAATGAATTGATAACTTGGGAGTGTCAATCAAAAGTATTAATTTAATAAATAAATTAGCATTTCCATAACCATAGTCAACAAAATCAATTGTACATAATGGTGGAGCATCAACTGAAAAAAATTGATGTTTTATTCAACCAAGCAGTTTCAAAAAGTGTTCTCATGAATAATAGATTTAATGGTGATGTTCTTGATATCATGTTAAATAGGCTTGAGAACTTGCATACAGAAGCCTAAGTATATTATGACAAATGGGTATAGAACAAAACCCTGGTCGATATTATCGATGCAAAAAAAAGTTGGGGTAAGTTTAATGATGGTTTTTTTATTAAAATTTATTTTAAAACATTTAACTAATTATATATTTTTTTATCATTTGAAGTCAATATATCATATGAATAATCAATTTGTTGTATTTTATATGCACCTAAATAATGCATGCAAAAGTATTGATGCAATAATTTCATTCAAGGGAAAATTTATTTTATTGAATAAGAAAAGTAATACATTGAGGAAAATAATTCAAGAAAATGTCTTAGATCCTATTTTTTTATTTAAAAATAAAGATGAAGCGGACCCATCATTTCTATTAGTGGGAGATGCTAATGTATAAGAACGGACAAATCTTAATAATATAAATTTTTCAGTGAAAGATCTCTAAGATTCTGGGATCCTGAGCCTAACAGTCAAAAACAACACAACCACTACTAGTACCAGTGAATAAGTAGTTCAAGGACAAAATGTTCCATAGTGATAATGACTAAGTTTAATGTTATTTTGGAACTTCTTCCATACTATTGTGTACTTAACGGAAACTAATGTTTGAGCTCAAATCCTTGAGTTGTTTTATACTTATGTTTTATAATATTACTATATATTTTGTAATTATGGATAATAATTTACTACAATGTTTAATTTATTTAATTTATAGTAAATTTGGTTTCAAAGCTATTAAAATAATTTTAACCAATTAATTTCATTAAACAGTGTATATTTTATTCAAAAAAATGTCAAACAATTAAAAAAATAGAATATTGAATATGTACTATTTTTTGCATGTCTCAATGTAAAAAAATGCTAAAATATACTATTGTAGAATACTGAAGATATGATCATATCAATTAAGCATTTAATAAACAAATTAATTCAAATTAAATCAATCAAGCATTTCAAAAATAGTGTTTAGTAGTTTGCATATACATATTACAATTTTACAAAATTAACATTGAGGTATTTCAAACAACCCTCTAGTAACTTGTACTTCATTACTAACATTTATATGTCTTGTCTCATTGGCATTTATAGTTACAATATCTTATTTGGTAGTTGTATTCATGACACCTCTTCTTTCAGTTAGACTACTCTAAATTGAAATTGCTCTATCATAAGCAAACATATCAACTTCATAACTTGAAACATACAACCTTAAACATGTCTCCATGTTGGCCTAGATTTCAATGCAAACACTAAAAAAATTACATTGTAAAAGCATATATTTGACAAACCTATAAAATATTATTTCAGATTATTAATTAAAACAAATGTGAAAATCTTTATAAGATTTTCACATGAGGTGGTCATGGAACCAACACTCCCGTGAACCAAAAATCTCACTAACAAAATATAATACTAACTAAGTATTAACTATATTAACTTTGGATAACAAAATTCCTAAAAAAATTACCCTTTATCAAAAATGGTATAGAAAGACTAGAGTAAAGCATTGTGAGTCATCCAAGTAGACTCTACCATAATTACAACTAGTACACTATCTATTCTAGATTGATCACATCGTGATCATCCTCACACTATAGTAGAACATGATCACACACTGTCTAACTACATCAATATTTAGATAGAATCCATCCAAAAAGTGACTACCTTTTGTACTATGTATAACACATCTCAAACTAATGCCCAACAATCACCAACATATCTTGTAAGACTTTGCTCAACACTAACAATGCTAGCAACACAATGCTAACTCATACCACAAATCATCGATGACTAATCGAAAAACTAATATGCAATATCTTCTCTCCTTATCAGATGAGAGGTGAGAATCTATACAACAAATAAACCATGTACAATTCATTGAATTTATCTATATCAAAGATCATAGAAACACTACATCTATGAAAGCAAAGTACACAACCCAAAAATGTTACTCCATGAAATCCTAATATTGAGCCTAACAGCTTGCATAGGATGGGTGTGTCACTATCTCAGAAGATATAGTCATCCTCTATGGAGAATGTAATTTCATGTCATCTTATCCATGAAAAGAAGATGCAGAGGAATAGCTAGAATAAGACCCATAAGAATGACCAAAATGGCTAGAAGGACCATCAAAATGTGCTTCTACCTTTTGTTGATGTCGAGAGGACCTCTATCATGAGGGACATTTTTTTAGAGATATGTCATATGCCACCATAATTGAAGCATATCTTCTCATATCCATTAGAACTAGAGGAAGAATAACCACATGAAGAATAATGCATGTGCTTGTGCTTGTGTTCATGTGAATGTTTATGGTAATGCTCATGCTTTAGAGAACCAGAATGATGTCTATGCTTAGGAGATCCTGAATGATCTCTACATTTAGAATGATGCTTATGATTCAAATAAATATAATGATGTTTATGCCTAAAAGTGTGCCTCTTAGAGTGTCTGTATTTTTCTTTGGGCTCATACAATAGATTTCCTATTTTGATATAATATGCATCCTCAGTAGGTTTTTATTTCTTCTTTACAAATTGTGTCTCATGTTGAGTGAGCAACTCACAAATTGACTCAAATGTATATTTTTTAAGCTTATCACTAAGCTATAACATCTCTTGAAAATTCATGTAGCTAGGAATGAGACCATTCAAAACAATATAAATAATCATTTCATCATCAATATTTCCTCTAGTATTGCCATATTCTTGTTTCAAATTCTTAAAATGTGACACATGTTCTGAAACATTTTCATCATTAGTGAGTTTAGTGTTGAGCAACTACAGAAGGATATCAATTTTATTGTAAGTAGGTTATTTATAATAAAAATATTTTAGAGATTTATATGCTTTACATGCTTCAAATTTGATATCTTCTATATGAATTATGACTTGTGCACTGCACATGGATTTTAATAATGTAAGAGCTCGCCTGTCACGTTTGTGAAATTATGCATGTTTTGGGGCTTTAGTAGGAAATGTTGGTTGTTTTTCAACAACATCCCATAATTCATTAAATATTAATGTGTTTTATATGTTTATTTACCATTATATATTAATCTTAAGAGTTAGGCATCCAGTGTTAGTAATGAGACTCACAATTTTAACCATGACGCAGAATAGTAAGGAATTCTATTGAAGTTTTGTGTTTACCTTTGAAATACCTTCCATTTGAAAAATGATCATAGGAATTGTGAGACATCATATGTTATTTGAGAATACTAGTATAATTAAAAAAGAAATTATAATTTGAAGGTGTCAGTTTCAGCTGAAAATGCCCCTGATTTCATTACAATACATAGTTTGTTCAAAATATGCAAAAAACATATCTACACATGTCATAATAAAAAAATGATTACACTAATACTCTTAAATCTACTTTTATATGAAAAATGAGTGGTTATATGAATAATTTGGCCACTGTATGTAGAATATATGATAGTTTCAAATTTTGCTCCTCTGTTAGGCTAGGCGAACCCCCTCTTAATGCTAATTCAAATTTTTTGACTAGTTTAATGGGATTAAAAATTACATATAAAGATATGATGGACCTCTCCTCGAATATACTAATTATAAAGCTATTTGAGTCTAGTTTCCAAAAAAGTAACTTTAAAAAAAAATGGCACTGTGTTTCACAATTTGGTAGATATGGTCATAACTGGTACTAATTTTCCTATTTTCTAGAATTAATTCAAATGATTGCTTTACCAAAAAGGATTGTTTAGCACTTTTGAGGATTGAACCCTTGACCTCTTGTTTTAATTACTTAAAAGAAAAAAAAATTGAATAGAGAGCAACATGGTTTATTACATGATCTTATACATGTAAAAAAGTCATATAGATGTAAAAAACTGATTTACTTGAAAATTTAAAAATATAACTATGAATTTATTTGATATTTTCAACTCATATCTTCCTGATTTGATGGGTCCCATATATCAAAACTAATGGATGTAAATAAAACCTAAATAAAATTGTGGCTGTACTAGGTCTGTGTTAGAAATTTTCAATCTTTTTTTTAATTGGCTATGTTTGGTACAATAGTATATAGGTAGGTGTTGCAACAACATTGATTTATTTTATAAGCATTAGATATATAATATTTCATTCCTCTTCAAATCGTGATCTATTATTGATAGAAAAAATGCATTTCCCTTGTTCTCAGATCACTTAACAAAAAATTGAGTTAACTTTTAATCAGATTGCTTATTGGATGCTCGAGATGTGTAGGCTTGTGATATGCAGGCTTTATTTGTATTCCATCTAGGATTTTTAGTGGATTTTTGCATATGCCATATAATAGGTCTATACTATATAAAAATGGAGTTTTATAGTAAAAAAATAATGGTCTATCAATGTTGGATGTTGGAAGATCTGGTTTAGACTACTATGTCTATAAAACTCATGTTCAACTGATCCACCTTCCTTTTCTTCTATCTATCATGCTTTGATCCATAGATTTTTGGACATTGGAAGATATAACGCTGTGACTAGTTTAGACTTCCCTTTTTTGTCAAAGAAAAAATTTGTTTTTCCCTTCAAGCCTCCATAACTTGCCTTGGCTCTATAAATTTCTTCAATTTTCTATGCCATGAATCTGATACCACTATTGGCCCAAATTTCAATTCAAATAATAAATAAATTATATTTTAAAAGCATATATTTGACAAAACTATAAAATATTATTTTGGATTATTAATTACAATGAAAGTGAAAATATTTATAAGCTTTTCACATGAGCTAGTTATGAAACCAACATTCTCGTGAACCAACAATCTCACTAACAAAATATAATAAGCTAAAATTAAATTCTAACAATTTAAAATACTAAGTATTAACTGTACTAACTTTGGATCACAAAATTTTTAACACTTAATATTTCTACCCACTCTATTCTAAAGCCTTAATTTAACAAAAGATAATGCACTAAATACCTTTTCATCTTCCACTGACCCCAAAATCATTATTTGACACAATTCATATACATGAAAATATTCATTGATTTCTTTCTGTAGAACACTACTCTAATATAATTTCTTCCATAGCCTAGTAATAGAACCTATTTTTGTTGGTTTAGTTTACAATTTATATTATTCAAACATTGTAAGTACAAAAAGCATTGACTGGTTCTTTAGTAAATTCTTTTGAAAAACACCCTTAACTTCCTCTTCATTTAGTTCCATAGATTTACTAAATTTTTTGATTAGAGTAATCATGTATTTAATAAATAAATTACTTGTTTGTTCTTGACAATTTACATCATGCCAAAATTTAGGATTCACCATGCCCATGGCTTGAATCAAATCATCTCTTTGAAAATAATCTCAAATTTCAGCAGCTAATATTTTTGAAATGTCTCTCAATTTTATTTCCATGTCACATATGACATTATCATATAGAACCTTTGTTATAGGTACTTTCTTAAATTCTAATCCAAATACATTGGTTCATCTTTGAAAAGTATGTAAAGGTATCTCTTTTCCATTAACAGAAATACAAAGATGATCAAGAATATTGAATTTCAAATTGTTTTGAGGGTCTTTTAGATTTTTTAAACTTTCATAACTCTCAAATATTGGTCCCTTAAAACTTTCATTTAAATAGTATAATATATCTAGTAATAAGCTAACATGTTTTCTCAACTTTATGAATTTCACAATATATATTGATTTCGTCAAATAATGCATTTCTTTCAACATGGGTACAATACCACATAATGTTAACAAAGTTTCAAATTGTATTAAGCGATTCAATAAATCTTTTGCCTCTCCATCTTATAGTTGAACATAAAACCAACCAATGATTGATATTCTTCAAATATTTTGCATGCAGGTTCACATATTTAAATCCATCTAATATGTACATATTTTAATATTTTTTTCTATTAGTCACTCCAATTACAAATTTATGAAACTCTAAAAACCTTTTTGGACTACATGACATGTACGCATGCAAATCATGGATTACTTCTTCCATTTTTGTGATATTTTTTAATGTGCTTACAATTTTATAAGCAAGATTCATTCTATGTGTTATGCAATAGATTGGAGTCATATATGGGGCAATTGATGTTTACAAGTGAACACACAAACCTTTTTTTTTCCCTTGCATTACTGACATACCATCCACACCAACACATACCAACTTAGTACCTATATCATGGTAGCTCATCCCAGTAATATTCATCAAATTACAAATAACCAATTTGAAAAGGTTTTCAACATTACAACTTTAGTAATTCTATGTACAAATAAAAGGTGAGGTTGGCTTGAATGATTCTAAAATGTATATACATACATGTATACCCATGGTGTGTTGTCAACCATTGTTACCTCATCAATGGATAATAGTATGAACCTTCCTGATTTTTTTTTCTTTCAAATCCTCCTTTTTAATCATTGTGAGGCATTTTGCAATTCGTCAAGCACTAGTATCAAAACAATGTGAATGCGAAATGTTTTGCATTCCAATCTGCTAAAATAAAATCTTATAATCTGAAAAATAGAAGATTGGTCTTCCTATTTTTAGAATGTGATATAGAGATGAAAATTGTATATTTTTGGCACAGAAATTAGATTGAACAACCTTTCTAAATTGAACTTTAATTGTTCTTCCTTTCTCAATGAGGTGCCATTGATGTTTTTGATACTATGTTGCATAACATTGATGCATGCACTCTTCTGCATTTTTCCATCTTATTATTTTTTTGATATTTCTATTTTTGTCTTTTAATGAATTATATATTTTACAATAATATTTTTCAATTATGTCCAACTTGAGTTGTATTTTATGGTCCTTACTAATTTTACAACTACATATTGTGCATTTGCATTCTACTGGTGTGTCGATTTTATTTTTCATCTATACAAGTTCAATAAATTGGTATTGAAATGCCCACTCATACTGAAATGACCTTTCGATTCTCCATGCATTTTTCTTCTTGAACATAGTTTTTGTTGTGCTTTTTTCAACTAGAAATTATTTTTGTTGTGTAGTAGTTTTATCTAAAGATTGTGTTTGGTGAGTAGATCTCTCATTCAATGTTGGGAACTCATAATCATCACCACTACTTATGATGTGATATCTCTATTTCTTTGAATTCAATGGAACAGTGGGTATTTCTTTCTAAGTGACTTTTTCAACTGAAGATTGTTTTGGCTGTGTAGTAGTCTCATCTAAAGATTGTTTTGGGTGAGTAGATCTCTTATTGGGTGTTGCAAACTCTTCATTAACACCACTAGTTATGATGTGATATCTTCATTTCCTTAAATTTAGTGGGATAGTGTGTGTTTATTTCTATGTGATTTCTTTCTAGAGAGGTATATTTTTCAAATCATTATACTAGTCTTCAATACTTTTATCATTGAATTCTACATGAAAAAATATTATGACATTACTTTTTAAAAAACACCAATCCTAAAGTAAAAATAAATAAAAAAACATTAAATCAAATAATATTTGTAATATAGTACCTATGTTTGACATTTTATTCAGAAGTCTTTCCAATTCAAGGATATGTTGATCTTCAATACATTTATTAGTGGGTTCTGCATGAAATATTCTTATAGGCCTTGTCATTATTATTGAATTTTGAAAATAATATTTAATTAATTAAAAATATTCTAAGAATTAGTATCTATATTTGGCATTTTAAATTTATGTCTAGGTATGTCTTGTTGTGGAGACAATTCTTCAAAAGAAGAATTAGTGGGTTCAACATGTAAAATGGTTTAAGACATTTTAATTATTAATTAACATATGCCAAAGAATTAAAAGCACTAGTTATATGAAAATATAGTACCTGCATCTAATGTTTGGCTAACATAAGATAATAAGTTATTTTGGTTTTTAAATTTTCTAGAGGCCTTAATATTTTTAGCAGATGCCATAATACTAGCCTGCAGAGCCATCGATGAAAGATGATTAACAATAAAATGAAGATGATGGATAATAAATAAAGATGCTTGACCTCATTTACATATAATTTGGGATGGTCTGCTTGAAGGTTACAGGGGACCACCTACAATCTAGTAGCGCTAGCACCCATAAACAGGTAGTGGGTGACCACCTAGGCTTCACATCCTACGGCGGTTGCCCACAAGTTTCTTTTAGTAGCCCCCCAACTTCTGGCAGTCACTAGTTAGACTGTTGGCAATTGCCAGTAGGCTACTAGTGGCCATCCATAGACTGTTGGTGGTCACCAACAGAATCTTGGTGGTCACTCATAGGTTTTTGGTGGTAGCTTACAGACTTCTACCGGTCGCCCATTGGATTATTGGCGGTGACCCCCAGGTTCCTAGTAATCATTGATAGACTGCTAGCGGTCACACAGATTGATGATGGTCACCTGCAGACTGTAATTGGTCATCCAAAGGCTGTTGGCGGTCACCCATAGACTCTTGGATTTCATCCACAGACTGCTAGCATTCTCCCACAAAATGTTAGCAGATGTCTATAGTCTATAGACACACGCTAGTAAAACATCATTGAACTATCATCGTCCACGCACAAGCTACGAACTATGGTCGGATGATGATAGGATGCGGTAAGACGCCTAAACTTCAAGAGCAATAAATCGAATAACCATTAAAAAATACTAAAAAATATATATTATAAAAAAATGCTACCCACCTTGCTTTGGAGCATGAATTGTTCATTTTTGAAGCCAACCTGGGAATTGAAATACAAACCACCAAAAAAAATTCTTAAAGTCGTTTGATAGTATGCGGCGAAATCCTCCAGATTGGATTTCAAGGTACTGGTGAATTATATTTATAAGAGAAAATTTATATTCAAATGTAGGTGAACATTTATAAATTCGTCAAGGTATAATTCTTAGTGTGTGGGTTACATTTGAATATAAATTTGATCCCAAAAAATTTAGTCGATCCCACCCTCTTGGCCACTGCACAAAAATCGCTAAATGCCAACTTTGAAAAAAAGAATATTCGTAAATTAACGAAGATTCACCATTAAAAAAAACCTGATTCAAAATGATCATACTAAACCATTTTCTTCATAAAATTGGAATTTACAGAGCTCCAAAATAATCAAAAAATTAAAACTGGATTGTGTCCACTCCCATGCTTCAATAAAAACCTTGACTTGGTCATTAATGATTTTCTCAATCATGTCTCTTGAAAAACACTCAATAAATGGTGAAATCTTAGTAACTTTCTTAATCTTTAGAGAAAAATATTTAAAACCATCAGTCCTATAGTTGCGGAGATCCAAAAAACTACGTTTTATTGGCTTATCATTTACCAAGGTGTTTTATAGGGGATACATTATTAAACATGGAAATCTCCAACTTTATGAAATATTTAGCACTCACATTTTTGTGTGTGAGAGACTACGAGAAAATATGGTTTGAATACGTTCGAGAAGTGAATAACGATAGATTTTAAGGACGTTTATTAGTTTTTTATATGATTTGTCTCCAAGGATCCAATCTATCTATATATTGTATTCCATGAGCTAGATTAGCGTGATTAAACTTTCAATAAAATCTTACCAAATTTAATATTTGGTATCAGATCACTCGCAATCTAGCCATGATTGTTTATGAAGGAAGCTATACGATCTTGCCGAGCAATCTAGAAGAAAATTAAGGATGCTTCGTAGTATTCAAGATTTTATTACAAATAGTGAGAAAATTAAGGAAAACGTATGGGAACTTTTATTGTTTATCCATGCGTACGCTTCCGATTGACGTGGATTACTTCTGATTTGATCATTCTTGCTAACAAGATCTGAAGCTCTGCGTACTGTTCTACCGAATCGGGATACACGTGCATTTACATTATTCCTACACCTATCGATCTTTGTGCACCTCTCGATGCAGTGAATCCCCGTCAATATTTTTGGTGTGCAGATCATTGACCACAAAGCTTGTAGATCATTCATCACATTGCCTACCTTGTCGTATTCTACTCTGCCAGTCATCATGCGGCCTGGCAGTGAATCTTTCAAGTTTTATGAAGTATTTTTTATGTCACGTAGTTTTAAAAAGTCTCTTTATGTCAAGTAGTTGTATGTCGTGCTGAGTTTGAGTTTTTCATCAATAATAAATTTCTCATTAAAAAAGTGGCAGATTCTTTTTTGGATTAATGTTTGAAGTTTGTATGTTTAAATTTATCTATTTCATATTGTCCAATATGTATTCAAAATTATGTCATTTATATTATTTATAGCTAAAGCTATATTTTCCCCCACTTTTGAACTCATTATTCCAAACATTATTGTAATAATGAAATGTTAATCATTCATAATAATAAACACCACTCTTTTGATATTTTTAACTAATTTAAAATAATCCATACTATAATTATCATTTTTACTTAAAATAGGTATAAACAAGATACATTTAAATATATCTAACCATACAAAATTTAAATAAATCAATCAAATATATATAATAAGATAAGTAACTTAAATAATTCCAAGTGTCACAAATGAATGTTGAAGAAATGAAATGTAATTGAAAAAAAGGTTAATAAAATATCACACCGTAAATGTTTTCTAGAATTTAGTTCGCACTATGATAATGTTGACTATGTTTGATCTATTCTCAGTTTTCTTGACATAATATGAACATATACTTTTAGATATTTTCTTGTACAATACTAGCTAAAACAAGTATAGATGATTCAGTTATGTCCATGTGTCATTAGGTGTGTCTATGTACCATTGATGTATCCCTAAAAGTTTTCAAATTTTGGTTTTGTTGGTGATGTGTGTCATTTTTATATGATTGTCACTGTACCTTCACTTCATGAATGTGAAAGGTAGAATATGTTATATGACTAAACATTCACTTTTACTCAGGTTGCATAATTCAAAAAAAGTGGAGTCTATAACTATTGAATCAACAATACATAAAATGTAACCCACACACTAAGAATTATACCTTGACGTATTTATATTGTGTGCCAAAGGAATCGATCAATGGTTATAACTTCCTCTTCCCCATAAGTTATTAATTTAATTATTGCATTATAATTACCCTCTTTTAGTATAAGGTAATTTAAATAGAGACCAAGATTTATAAGTGTCACAAGTATGTAGGATTTGATTCATTGAACCATCGCATAAATGATGAGATTGTATCTATAATTTACCTTTGGTATTAAAATTTTTATCATAGGTTTATCCTCCTTTCTTTATCTCTCTCTGTCAATAATTTATTATTAATTTTAAATTAACTTGTAAATACATTACTTTATAGGATGATCTTGGATAGCTAATGTGTGTTAGCTGATTTCATAAAATTCAAATGGGAATGGTTAAGCCTCATGACCAATGGTTACAAAGATATGTGCCCAAAAATCTAAAAGAGACAAACATGTATTGGTATGGTTTTATAAGGATGATGTCACATTTTGATTTATCTCTAAGTTGAATAACCTCTTTGATCCATGGATTATTATGGTTAATTAGATTATTAACTAATATTTGATTAAGTTGTATGTCATATATTGATTTTGGGACGGTTATGTGATGCTTAATACACATGATTAGTTCATATGAGAAGCAGTAGTTTTAAATTTTGTATATTATAATCATTTTTTTTAATTATACAACATTATTTTATAAATATAATGATGTTTCTAGCTAGCTATTTGCATTATTGTGAGTGGTTGTAAGACAGATTCTTCCTTTAGAGTGCGATAGAGGGAGAATATCATCAGAGAGGGTGTTATAGATGAAGACACTGGGGAATGACAAAGAACAAATCCATAAATCCTTACACACACCATATAGTATACGATGTTTCATTATTATTTGAGATAGATAAAAAAACTTGTTTTGTGTACTTTTTCTTTAAGTGATTGTTAATATGCTTTCTAGTGTGATCTTGATTGGTATTGATGATTATGTTCATTTGTTTGAAGTAATTTCACTAAATTTTTTCATCGTACGTATCTTATATTATATGAATTAATTTTTTGGTTAAATGAGTGATATCATTTACATTTTATGTATGTTACTGCCTTATTAGTTATGATTATATAGTATAATGATATGATGTTATGATAGATTCCATTGTTGTTATTGATCTATAAGATTTAAGTTATATATATATATATATATATATATATATATATATATATATATTTTTTGAAGATATAAATAGCATTATTTTAAAATATATTTATATTAACTTAACTACTTGACCAAAGGTTTGATATTCATAATATATGTTAGATAATGAATATATTGATTTTAGTTATTAAATGATAGAAAGAAATCATTATATTTACAAAGTGTGTTTGTGGATAGCATTTTAAAATTAAACAATAGTTTTTAAATACATATTAGTATTACCCATATTATATGTTAAATGATTAGTTGAATTTCTATGGAAAGTTAATATCAACTAAGTTGATAGTCATTGCATGGAATAAGCATTGGAGTTATGTGGCTTGTGGTTTATTTGATTTGTTTGGTCAGTTTGTGAAGTCAATATCATGCAAATATTATATACATTATAAAATGATTATTTTGGAAGCCTCAATATGATTATGTTTTCTAATCACCCATTGACTTTGAATAAACTATCATTTTTCAAAATCCATGGAGAAATTATGTGTATTGGACAACAATAGATAGTAGAGTTTAGTTGAGTTATTTTTGCATGCATTATGTTTAGTTCATTTAATTAGCCATGAATGGAGGAGAAGGTGGTGGTGAGTAAGTTAATGGAGAAGGATAGAAATAAAGGAGAAGGTGGGTTGTGGGGATAGATGCCACATGACATATAGTGGATAAAAAATAATAGAGAAGAAGGAGAAAATTCAAGGAAAGAAGAAGGAAAATTTTTAGCTTTTTTAGCAGAATTATTAGATAAATTTTATATTTAAAATTCGTATGTGTAATGTGGTATGTATTTTGAATGGAAATCATTACTAGGTTTTATTTTGTTTGTAATGTTATGAAAATTTTAAGAGAGTTGTATGTAGGGCCTTGTTGAAGGCTTGGCCTCGAGAGAACTCTACATCCAACCTAGGGTAACCTAAGGGAATTGGGGTAGGGTTATAGGAGTTTGCATGGTTGTTTGGCTTTAATCAAGTTCTATATTAAAACTCCTCTTCCATTTTGATAATCTATGTTATACAAGGGAATGAGTATTTTTTAATGGGTATATATTGGATGTGGCTTGAGCTTTTTGTTTAAAAATACTTTATTATATATTCATTAAGGTATTTAGAAATATAAGATTAAAAATTTTGATTGTATGAGTGCTTTACTGTGAAAACCTCTTTGAAATTTTTGGTATAAAAATGTGGGTTTATTTTTATGAAAATGGATTGTGAATATATATGTAGATATACCTAAATATATACTCAATATGTGTCTGTGTGTGTGCATGCGTGCATGCGTGCGTGTGTGTGTGTGTGTGTGTGTGTGTGTGTGTGTGTGTGTGTGTGTGTGTGTGTGTGTGTGTGTGTGTGTGTGTGTGTGTGTGTGTGTGTGTGTTTATACATATACATACATACATAAAAGTCTGTAGACACACACACACACACACACACACACACACACACACACACACACACACACACACACACACACACACACACATGTATGTATGTATGTATCTGTATAAACACAAACACACACACAAATATATATCTTAAGTTACAGGGCTTTAGTGGGAAAACTATGTGTTAGATTTAAAAAGTTGAAGATATATGTATAGAGGAATTTGAAGTTTTGGGTTTTGATTCGATTTGCATTACTTTAGATTCAAAATGAATTTGTACATTCTAGTCAAAATAATAGTTTTATACTATTGACTATGTTATGAATTCATGTGTCATGCATACTTATTCATTATGATTTTGGGAACTTTTAGTTTAAGTTATATAATGTAAGACGGATTTAAGTAGGTGAATGAACGACTGTTGAATTTATGCATAGAATATACCAAATATAGTTTACATATAAGAATTAAATTTTAATTGTGTTTTTTATAAATATGAACTATGTGTATAATCAGATGTGACCATGAATTATTTAATTTGGGTTTGTCTTTCAACTCTATATGAGTTTTACTTAGTCAATAAATAGACTTACTATATGGGTTTAGATGTATATTTTACATAGATTTATTTGGCCAAGTCTAAGCTTTTAATTATAAAAATGATTTTTGTATAGTCATGTTTGTGTAGTTATTATAATAGCAAATCCAAGTTGGGTATAGTCGACTATTTGTGTTATATTTTCTCATACATATTTAATTTAAATGTCAATCTTAAATTGATTGAATTGTGATACATGATTAATTGAATGATGTGAATGGTTGGATGTATGCAATGGTAAATCATATAAAATTGTGTATATTTTATTTAAACAAGTACATATGGGGATTTATTTGGTTTATAAAAGGGGCTATGGGGATATTTTACTGATTAGATGTATACATCACTTCTAAGGAATACTCTAAGTCATGTAAATGGATGTATTATTAGATTATACCATTTACAATAAATTATTTAGATCATATTATAAATGAATTAGAGATTTTTCACATGTGTGTGTGTGCGTGTGTGTGTGCGCGCGCTCGCGCGCGCGCACACACACACACACACACACACACACACACACACACACACACACACACACACACACACACACACACATGCATATGTATCTATATGTATATTTCCATATATACATAAATGTGATATAAACACATGATTGTTGACTATGTAATATATTTGGTTTGACTATATATATATATATATATATATATATATATATATATATATATATATATATATATATATCATTGTGCTCAATAGTGTTGTGCTTGAAAACATTATTACCATATAATGTGTAAATGGATGCTTGTTATATTATTTAATGTTTATATATAAATCATTAAACTAATGTATTTATGAGTTTAAATATAGAGAATTATAATATATTTTGGATCAGCTTTTGTTTTATATGTGGAAGATGAACAAATATACAAACCTGTGTTATAATGATTATTTTACGGATGAAATAGAACTAAAAGTTACTTGTGATATGAATAACCAAAACTTTTAAAATAATAATTACTCAAATGATATGTTATATTCAATATTTTTTTGTTTCTATTTATTATTGGTAATAAATTAGATGTTATTGGATTCATTGCATTTCATCTGACAAAAAAAATAAAAAATGAATGTCTGTGATTTATGTACTTCATATAATTTTTATTAGATAAAGGTAATTCTTGATTGAATCTATTGATTTTAATATTATTATTAATTTTTATTGAATCTCATATTGATGACATTAAATAAATAGTGGATGAATTCTACAGGCTTAATTAGCACCATCAATGCAAGATGAGGAGTAATCTAATTTAGTCATGTGTATGAAATTGATGGATCCTAGAGATCATTTATTATTGAATTCTTTGACTAAAGTAATTGTTTAATTAAATATTCACCTTTCATATATTGATACAATTTTAATATTTATGTGATATCATATTAGAATAGATTTTTTTATGGTACAGATTATGTATTAGATATTTTTAATGTATGAGTCTTGGTTTGTTACTCTGGATTCCCACACCATCATTATCTATCCATCCATGAAGGGAGGGACATCCCCTTATTTGAGAGATAGTGTGGGGGATTTATGGTTTATAGTTGGTGTGGAAAATCACTCGAATGATGCTCTCCATCTGAATTGGATTAGTATTTTAGGGACTACACTTGAGATTACATATTGATATTTTATTCATGGAGAATCTTGAGTAATGGAGACTCTTCACTGCATAAATTTGTATCATGTTTTATCATTTGGATATATTATTATGTATTGATAATTTTTTTAATATTTATACATTATACTTCTATAGTAGTGGATGGAATGTTGTATCAGTCGTGGCTAAATTTGTACTATTTTACTGATGATTAGATGCAATATTTATTATCATTAATCTTTTTTCATGATTGTTATATATGATTATGGTTATAATTAGTTAAGTGTATTAGATATAAACCTTTTAGTTATGTAAATTAAAATACTTAGTTAAATATCACTAGTTATATTTATCATAGTGAAATTTGTATGATAACTACATGTAATTATTTAAAAAAAAAATTATATTCTAATAAAATCCTGTGGGGTTTTAATATTATTGTACTAAAGTTGAGGCTCAAACTCTAGGAATTAATGTGTTTAGTAGTATAAACTTATTCTCCTAATAACTATGAAGAATAATTGTACACATGAGACCAAGAGGTGAGGGAACTTCAAAAAATGAACCCCCTCTTGAACCAAATTAGTTTTTCACTAAACAAGTTACAAATTTGGACCAAATCCTACCAACAATGGAAGAGACTAGGAATCAAATCATGGCCGCAGAGAAATAAGTGCATGTACATGAAGAGGAGAATGGTTAGGAGGAATATGAAGAGCATCTTGATGAATAGGAACATCTCCAAGAGTAGAGGCATGATTGAGTGCCATGGGATGTAAGAGATTGAGTAACTATAGAAATGGAATGTTACATGAAAAAGGTGAATCCACCCAAGATTGATGAAACTATATTGTAATATGGGGATGAAGTGTGGACGATATAAATAAAGAAGTATTTAGAGATCTGATATGTTTCCATGGGGTAAGTTATTTATAAAAATAATTTTTGGTTTAACTATGTATAATTTTGAGAGTTCTAACATTTTGGATATAATAGGCATATCCATCATCAGGGAGAAGAAGAAAATTATATGCAATGATGAATAACACAACCCTATAACCACAAAAATTATACAACTTTACAAAAACCCCCAGGTGAATGACTTCCAAAGTCAAAAACTAGTCACCAAGTAAAACATAAATATTATCTCATGTTTTATCTTTAAAAAAATTTGAAATGGGTCTACATGAGCCACCATTATCTCTACCACAATATATATTCATATTGGTAGGTCTTTTTCAATATCAATGGCCTCTCTAACTTTTATTTTTAAATAATTATCTTATCTAATAATAATCTTTGGTTCATCTATATATATATATATGGTGTTTGATTATGTGAGAGTGTTTATCCAATGGAGAAGAATCAATGAGAGAATGAAAAATATCCAGAGAGTGTTCTTTAAGTCTCATATCTAGTGATCTACCTATTTCTCCTACATACAATATCCTATATGAGCATGAAATAAGATAAACACCTTTATGTTTTTTTGGATCTAAAGGATCTTTCACATAATCAAGATTATAATGAGAAACATTGAAAGGTTTGAATGTTGTATCAAATAAAATTGCTAGGGTTTTTATATAGGTTGGGTGCCAAACAACATTCAAACCTTTCAATGTCCTTCATTCTAATCTTGATTCAGTGAAAGATTCTTTAGATAAAAAAAGTAAAGGTGTTTATCTTATTTCATGCTCATGTGGGATACTGTATGTGGGAGAAATAGGGAGATCACTCCATATGAGATGTGAAGAATAGTCTCAATATATATTTAATTATGTCATTGATTATTTTGCATTGGTTGAACACTCTCACATCACCAAACACCATATATATATATATATATATATATATATATATATATATATATATATATATATATGGATGAATCAAAGATTATTGTTAGAGAAGATAATTATTTAAAAATAAAAATTAGAGATGTGATTTAGATTTAAAAAACACTTGAAAATATGAATAGAGATTGTGGTAGAGATATTGGTGGCTCATGGAGACCCATTTTAATATTTTTAAAAGATAAAATGTGAGATAATTTTTATGTTTTTCTTTTTGACTAGTTTTTTGACTTTAGAAGCTGACCAACTTGGGGATTTTGTCAAGTTGTATATTTATTGTGGTTTCAAGATTATGGTATTCATCATTACCTACAATTTTCATCTTCTCCCTGATGATGGATATACTTATTGTATTTGAAACATTGTAACTCTCAAAATTGTAGATGATGGAACAAAAAAATTATTTTTTGAAAGTATTTAGAGATTTAAAATTATTATAGTGTCATGAAGTAGTCTGGGGAGATTATTAGCTTATTGGTGAAGCAAGAACTTGGTTGGTAAATAAGAAGGTCAAGATGAACCTTGAATCAATAACCAACACTTGGGAATAGTTTTTCACACTATTTAGGTCACACTAGATTTCAAAACTATATTTTGATAGAAATATTATAGATTTTTAGAATATTAAGTAAGGGCATTTATCACTTAATGAATATTATAAATAATTCACTAAGCTCCTTAAGTATGTAACTCAGTATCAGGTGGATGAGAAGTTTAGAATCAGGAAACTCATCACGGGATTAAAACCCTAAAATTATTGATGAAGTAGATGTGTATGGTCCATCTAATATGGATCAGGGGTTTGAAAAAGTGGTCAAGTAGGAATAAAAGCTAAAATATCTTACCCAAGTTAGAGATAAGTTCAAAAATATGTTTCAAAGGTTTAAACCATATTTCAAAAATAAGATCTAGAAGTAGAGGAATCAAGATTCTAATTGTTAGTTATAGAATCATAATGCCAAGTTCTATAGTGGTTTAGTGAACAAGAAACCTAGTAATGGTTTCAAGGGTGGTTCTAAGGGAAACTAATATTCTAAGAAGGAAGGACTAGTTGTAATTTTATTGATATGTGGAGGTGACCATTTTGATCGATAATGGCATCAAGATAAATCAAAGAACAAGGGTTTTGCTTCTCAGTAAGGTACATTCCAATAATGGATTCATGTAGATATTGATAACTGATAAGATGAGTTTCAAGCTTCATCCATATAACTATCATGTATATTAATCATTCATCTAGTTTCTATTTTGATTGATATAGGACATACATAATATTTCATTTATTCTAGAATGCCTAATAGATTGTCTAAAAGATTTGGATTAATGGAAAATGCATGGTTGGTAATGTATGGGAATAAGACAAAGGTCAAGGTTGACAAGTGTTTAGTTGTAAAGATTAGTTTTCATAAGTTCTCTATAATAATAGATCATTATGTAACACCATTGGAATCATATGATGTGATCCTAGGAGTTAATTGGTTTGCAAAGCATAAAGCCAAGGCTGATTATTTTTTAAAGAAGGTTGAGTGTCAAGATGACTTCAAAAATTAGACACAACTTCAAGGTGAGAAAAGGGAGTTGAAGATAAGGAATATTTTTGTAATTCTACTCAAGAAAAATCAAAAGAAGGGATGTCAAATATTTATCATCAAGATAAATGAGATGGAAGAATATATGGAACCATCTGTTTAAGTTTAACCTTTTATGATAACTTTTCATGACATATTTCAATAAAAATTACTAACATTTACACCTAAGTATATGTTTTATTTCTTGATTGATATCTTACCTAGATTGGAACGACAATATATGGCACCATCTATAATGATAATTATTGAATTAGTTTAATTAAAGTCACAACTTCAATAGTTATTATCAAAAGATCTAATTCAACCAAGTGTGTCACCATGGGGTGCACTAGTTGTCTTCATCAAGGAGAAGAATGACACTTTTTAAATAAAGAAATGATCAAGAATATATATACATTTCCATGCATTGATGATCTTTTTGATCAAATGTGAGGAAAAATAATCTTTTGTAAGATTGATCTTAGATGAGGGTATCACCAATTGAGTATTTGTGAAGATGATAATTTGAAAACAATGTTCAAGACTCAAAATGGGCACTAGGAGTTCACATTGTTACCATTTGGATTGATAATTATGCCAAAACCATTTATGAATCTTATGAATAGTGTGTTCAGAGATTACCTAGATCATTTTGTTTTGGTCTTTCTTGATGACATCCTCATTTACTCCAAGGATGAGGAAGAAAACTTACAACATCTGGAACTTATTTTTCAATGTTTGTGAAGGCATAAGTTGTAGGGAAAATTGTCTAAATGTGCATTTGTATAAAATTAACTATAGTATTTGGGGCATACTATCTATGTAGATGGTATTTCAATGGATCTAACAAAAGAGACATAATGGAGTGTCCAACAATAAGGAATGTGCATGAGGTAAAAATTTTCATGGGATTAATGGGATATCAAAGGAAATTCATGCCAAATTTATCTAAGATGGCTAATATAATTACTTCTCTTGAACAAAAGAATCAAAGTTTCATTTGGTTAGATAACTTTGAGGTAGCCATTCAGGAATTGTAAAGTAGGCTTACTTTAACACTAGCTATGAGAGTTCTTGATCACAATGGTCAATTCTTAGTTATCACAAATCCATATGGGAATGGACATGGAGAAGTTATTTTTAAGGATAGATCAGTGGTAGGCTATGTGTCTAGGAAACTAAAACCATATGAGGTGAATTATTCTCCTCATGATAATTGTGCATTTTTTACAAGATTGAAGGCATTATTTATTAGACTCAAGATTGATAACTTAGGACTCAAGTACATGTTCACCCAAATGAACGTGAATGTTCATCAAAAGTGATGGTTATAATTATTATCTAATTGTGATTTTGATATTAACTATATCTAAGATAAGGAGAATAGAGTAGTTGATGGTCTAATCGATAAGAGGTACTTAGTAGTTGTGACTACTATTGAGAGTAATTTTAGAGATCAAGGAGATGAATTATATGATGAGGTTAAGAAAGCATTGTCCAAGAACGCTCAATATCCTCAATATATACAATTTAGGATAGAAAATGAGGGTCTTTTATAGTATAATGGTTGGATGTATGTGTTTGATAGAGATAATCTCAGGATCACTTGCTAATGGAACTTCACAATGACCTATATTCATGACATCTAATATTAATAAAGATCATGGGTAAGATTAGACCACTCTATTTTTATAAAAGAATAAAGGGAGATGCACCAGATTTTTTACCATATTGTTTAGAATGTTAGCCTATGAAAGCTAAATATGTGCATCTGGTTAGATTGTTATATCTACATGATATACCAAAATGGAAGTGGCAAGTGATTAGTAAGTAATTTGTATAAGGTATGCCATTATCACATAACTCACATGAAATGATCTTGGTTTTAGTTAAAAAATAACCAAGGTAGCCTACTTCATACTAGGCAACTTGACAAATGATACACCTACACTTGACAAGAGATTCATGAATTGTATTGATTACATGGTTTTCCATGGAATATCATTTTAGATCAAGCTCGAAAAATGACTTATAGGTTCTAGTTGAATCTAAATTCAACTCTAGGTATGTAGTTGAACTTTAGCACTGCTTGACACCCACAAACTAATGGAAAAACAAAGTGAGTTAACATAGTTTTAGAATATCTCATTTGTATGTATTGCATGGATCAACAATACAAGTGGGTTGAATACCTTCTATTGGTTGTGTCTATCTACAACAAATCATACCAATTATAATTAAAGATGGCTCCATTTGATGCATTGTATGGAAGGAGGTGTAAAACACCCATCATTTGTGATAGGTTAGAAGACATGATAACCTTTGGGCATGAGATGTTTTTAGAAATGGAAGATCAAGAGAGGAGAATCAGGTAGAGGTTAGCTGAGGCTATTGATAGACATAAAAGTTATGCTAATATAAATAGAATAACTAGGCAATATTTAATGGTAATAAAGCGTTTTTGTAGGTTAAGCCTCATCAAAATTCAATTAAAATCAAGAAGTCAGTAAAACATTCATCAAAATATGTGGGACCCTTACAGGTTTTGGAAGTGGTCAATACTATACTATATAGATTTACATTGCCACCATATCTATATATTTTCATAATGTCTTCCAC
>JARHVA010002437.1:215000-260000 GCA_037957365.1 Torreya grandis | reverse complement strand
TAGTGTGATGTTAAATTTTTTATTTTTGAATCTTCTTTTGATCTTTGCCTTCTGTTTTAAATTATTTGACTTTTTTATTTTCATGGTTTTTTATGTTCCTCCTCCATATAGATTCAAAGAACCAAGCCTGGGTGCTAAAAATGACTATCATTTAAAAACATTGAACTTGGTTGCTAAGAAAGAGAACATAGAGAGTGGGGCATCTAAGAGTCTTATTTATTCCTATGAAATAAAATTTTTATCTTGAATTTGACCTTATTTTATATAAAGTGGAATGAAAATAAATGAAATCAAGGGATAATGAACATGAAACATTTTAAATTACGTTAAATTGAAAAAAATGTGACAAAGTGAAAAGGGATACAATGACAGGTAAGTATGATTCCTTATCACAAGAATGTATGTAAGTGTAGGGAAATATGCTAAGAAATTTTATTGTGTAAGTATTATCTAAAAAAGGAAAAAAATTGAGGTTGAGAATATGGAATCACAAACTTGTAACCATTTATTAACATTTTAGAAAAGGAACACTTAGTTTAGTAAAGGCATTTTGAAATAATATGTTGATTTTTTGAGTATATCCTGGTCCTATCCATGGTGTTACACTGTAACTCATAAAATATGAACCCAAGTGGGTGAAAAAGAGGCAAAAAAAGTATTTTATGAGAAAATTTCAGTCTTATACATGGTCTTACACTGAAACTCACAAAATATAATCACAAGTGGGTGAATAAAGTATTAGAAAATTAAAAACTTGATGTGAAAAATAATTGTATCAAAGCAAAATGAATTCATGAGGAAAATTGGGTCCTAACCACAACATTATAATATAAATCATTAAATAATGAAACAAAATGACCAAGGGAAGGAACTAAAGTTTGTGTAAAAGGAGATTGTTACATAAGGTGAGATCCTTGTATAAATACTACAATAAGTGTTAGTAATACATTATATAAAAGTATGATAATAATGAAAATATTCAAGAAAAATATTTCTTCAAAAATTGTGCATTAGTGGGTTGTTTCAAAACATGGGATTCATTAGTTTGTAGATGATAGGTGCAAGGATCGAGAATGTATTTCACTAAGTAAAGGCCCCACCATTTATGGGTTTATTTAATTTATTTATCATGGGTATAGTCTAACTTAATGAATACATTAGTAAAAAT
Source organism: Torreya grandis (assembly GCA_037957365.1). Taxonomy (NCBI): domain Eukaryota; kingdom Viridiplantae; phylum Streptophyta; class Pinopsida; order Cupressales; family Taxaceae; genus Torreya; species Torreya grandis. The sequence goes on along the minus strand of JARHVA010002437.1, from coordinate 258,832 downwards.
TAATGTGTAGACTTTAACCTTTTTATTATATTATTTTTTGTTGTGAGCCTTGTATTGGTGGTTATGTTGAAGAGTGGCTAGATAGTGTTAATCAAGCATATAGAGGGCACGAGTGAGAAATACATGTTATTATTCATAGTTAATGATACCATGAAAATATATACTTAAGGAGGGGAGGTTAATTTCTAATGGTAAGACAAACTCAGAGCCATAAACTAGTGAGAACAGTGTTATCCCAATGGCAATATGTATACTAGTAGGATAGGCTAAAAGTATGCAAGATAAGTAAAGATGCCAATTAGTGTAGGTTTTGTGGATGGTATTTTTAAAAATTTATTGATAATTTTATAAGTGGACTCAAATTGGCCATTGAATTATGAATGTTATGGTGTGGAATATTTGTGGGATATTTTAAATTCAGGACATAATTATCTCATGTCCTTGTTTTTGAATTTTACACCGTTATCAAAAATGGTAACATGGGGAACTACAAAGTGAAAAATGATTTAAATAAGGATAAAATTTTAAATAATCATGAGATTCTACAAGAGGTATGGATTACACCCATTTAGTAAAATATTTAGTAACATTAATGATAAAAACATGACCATATTATGATTGAGGTAATTTTACATTGACATCTAATCACCATATGGAAAATGACCAAGAAGACTCCATAATGTATTTCTTAGATAGCGGTGAAAATATTAAATTTTCATGAAGTTAATAAGGATTAGACTTTTTAGAAAACTTGATACTATCATTTTTTAAATTATGCCAAAAGTATCCCATATGTAATCATTTTCATGATGTAACATGTCCGCTACATTTACCACCACAAATTCTCTCATATGTTTGTTTGAAGAGAAGAGGGACATCTTATTTCATTAAATAGAGGAGTAGGGTACAAAATAACTATTGTAATAAACGTTTTGATATCAAAATACATATTTAAAGGCTTGTTTGCTTATTCTACTATTTTTATGAGAATCCATGTTTGGAGGATATGTTTGATTTTCAAAGAATTGGATGATGTTTTCGTACCATGGGATATGTAAAATGATAATAACATAAATGTGATAAATGATTTATTCTTGTGGTTGGATATAAAATGGAAAATTTCTTATTTAAATAAGAAATTTAGAATGATTAAGGATATGATGAGGATGAAATATAGATGCTAAAGAAGCAAGATAATTAATGATAGAGTTATAATCTCTTAGAATTAGATAAATAGTAAATAAGGCAAACTATTTGGTGATTGTTATTGTAACATATGATAATTGATAATATTTTCACTTTTAAACTATTAGTCACCATTAATCTAGAGATAAATAAGTTGGGAGTCACCTAAAGCATATAGATATGGGATATCTAAATCTAGTGTCACTTTCATACCTAAGATTAGAGCTTCATATTATACCATGTTACTAATGACATTAAATTATATATTTAATGCTATAGGGATAATATTACCATGAGGTTTAGTTAGAATACAATCTACCTCACGTGGAGGGTGCAGATGCCTTCATCTAAATCTATGGTGATTTTAGGAAGATATTAGATAACTATTTTGGATTTAGTATTATCATGAATGATATTGGTATCTTGTTGATTATTTTCCTCTAAATCAATAACAAAATTATGGAAATAATATTTAATGGAGATAACTAGATTAAGACATTAAATATAAAAAATCTTATCATTGGGGAGATTATCTTGAAGATGATTTTTAGTGGGTATGGGTGCCAATATAATTTGGTCACCATTAAATTTCCCTTTCAAAGATTTTTGTTTTATTATTATAAGGTAAAATTATATCAAGAGAACCATCCATTTTCCAATTCTATCTTCAAGTAGAAATGCTTTGGATAAAAAATGATGAAGTGGATAGAAATGGATAATGATATAATTGGTTTGATAAAACATATAATGAGGGAGATTTTATGATATTAATTAGATAAAAAGGAAATCATATTCTAATTTATTATTATATTTTTCATAATAAATGAGGCCTCGGCTAATATAGTAAATAACTTATTCTCTTCTAGTATCATCTTATTGAGCAAGAATTACTCCAATTGATATGGGAGTATAAAAGGTGTACAAAATTAAAGGATGATCATTGGAAGTTGGGTGAAGGGTTACAAGATGGAAAAAATATGCTTTCATGTTGTCAAATACCAGCTAAGAGGGATCAATCCATTCTAGAGAATTCTATTTTTTAACAAGGGAATTAACAAACTATATTTAGTAAGCCATTTCTTAGATGAATAATAGGATTGACCCAAGCTTTACAAGGTAAGTGTGAATGCCCAAAATAGATCAAGGAATGGGTATGTTGACTATAATTTTGATTTTAGTTGGATCAACATCAATACCAAAAGATGTTAGAGTATTTAATCCTAATTGGGATTATTTACCTTTAGCCTCAGTAAAGTTATTGAATAATAATAATAGATTATTGATGAACACAAGGTACAATCCTATTGAAAGTAAGTGATAAAGTTATAATTATTTAATCAGTTACCAAACATTAATTAAATGACTTTACTGGGATGGATTGACCCATGCATTTCACAATACAATAGTCACATCCCCTAGTATTTCATTATAAATAGGTGTTTAACCATATTGTTAAACCATTTTAATATGAAATTACTTTGTCATATTCAACTATCAAGTTTTTTGAAGTAATGAGTGAAGAAGTGAGAAGAAAAAGATGTGTGTGTTGAGTTGATTTTATTTCTCTAATATATGAATATCACTTTGGTGGGTTTTTTACCTCTTTGAGGTTTCCCATGGTAAATACTTACATATTGTGTCAATTTATATGTGTTCATTTATTTACGTTTTTCTAATTAATTGCATATCTAGATCCTATATATTTCTTTCTCAGATCTATCATGGAATCAAAGCCTATGATGTGGTAATTGATTTTCAAAAAGTTTCCAGATCACAAGGAAAGATCAGATACAATTTTTTACTATTCATATTTAACCTCACATTATGTTGTACTACCTATGGTATGGACTTGTATTTATTACTTAGGTTGATAATATAAGAAGAATTATTTTAATGTTTTGTTGAGGATTCAAAACTTCTCATTTATCACCCACCACCTATGTTGAGCAAATAAACAATAAATAGAGATCATATTTCATTCCAAATGTTTTGGGGGACACCATTAATACTGTAGTACATCCTATAACCTATTAATTTTTTTCAAAAAATATTTGTAGATCCTCATTCTCTCTACTTTGATTATGATCTCTATTTTGATGCTTATGATTCATGTTTCAATCCATAAAAGAGGTAAAACTATTTTTGTAGATTTATAAAGTCTTGTAGACATTTTGGTAATTCTTTTTATGTTGCTTGAGGCACCATTATATGTCCTAGAAAATTAGGCAAATATTTATAATCATTGAGATTCAATTTTGATTATTTATTTACCATTGGGAGGTGAATTCATAAAATCCTCTAGTTTTTAGGGCTTCTAACGGTCTCTACAATTTATGGTGTAAATTAAAACTTCTATGGGGGCACCATATTTTCCTAGGGTGCCATAGTTTACCTTTTCAATTAAAAATAATGAATTATTTATCAAAAATCAAAATTTCAACATCCATTTGATTTTATCCTACAAAAACTAGGAGGTTTGCAAATTTTGGTTGTCTTTGGTAGCTTATTCCACCTGGTCTGAGCTTCGGTATTTTACATGGGCACCATTACCTTATAGGATCATGTTATAGGTATGTTTCATATTCATATAGTTTTTTAAAATTATTAAAAAAATAAATTATTTATTAAATTCCTTTTCCAAAAACCTAGGTCCTAGCATGGAAAACAAAGACTTAGAAAATGTTAAAATCCAAAATTGAATTTTACATGCATGGTTAAACTTTTTTATATATTGTTTTTTTTTAAAATAAAATAAAATAACAATCAAATAAAAAGGGTTTGAATATTGTTTATTTCATATAAACTTTCAAGAAAGCTCCTAAATGAGTTGGTAGTTATGTTTTTGCTAAAAGCTTGTCACTAGGGAGGTCCTATGTTTAAAACCCCTTAAAATCAATCTCTTTTCACTTGGTCAGATCAATTTTTTAAATTTAATTTAAATATATTTCCATTTTTTATTTTCGTGCGGCTTGTTTTCATGCATTTAAAACCCTAGTTGACCTATCAACCTTTGTTGAACTTTCAACCTATTGAATGTTTTGACAAGCATAGTGTGTAATTAGTTGATCTATAAGTTTTGGTACCTTATGGACACATATACATGGTCCATTTTGTATTTTTAAAACTCCTATTTTTTCTTACAACTTTTTTAATAATACTGTCTATGTGGTTATTCTGAGTATAATTCTTTTGACACCTAGTTTAGTGAAAGTTTATTTTAAATATTTACATTATTTGGCACCTAAATTATGTATTACGTATAGTTGCATGTTTTATTCACTTTAAATTATAAAATAATTTATAAAAACTCATTAAAAAGTTAAAAAAAAAAGAATAGATGTATTTATATTAGTGTATTTTTGTGATATTTATAACACCTAATTTTATCCTAATATTTTACAATTTTATTACTTTATCTAGTAATAAATTGACAAAATATTTTGATTTTACACTTTTAATATGTTTTTAATTTCAAATAATGTTAAAATCCACAATAAAAAGGATTCATTTTAAGCATTTCTTTACTACCATTCATAAAGGCAAGCTATGGTTTCACCTAATTTTATTTTATATAAATCATAAATGCTTAATTGAAATAACTATAATATATAAAAAATTATTTTTAAAGATGAATTTATGGCCCAAAAATTGTGAAATATTATCATTGGAACTAAAAAATCCCCTTCTAGATGTTATGTGATCTGTGAGCTTACCCATGCATTTCAACAAAAATTATAAGAAGCTATGTACATTATCTTATATAGGGTTAAATATGAATTCATTATCCACATTAGTAATTAGGAGTCTCCTAGAGATGCTTAGAAAACCTTTAATTCCATACATGATGGCACACATCTGTCAAAATTAATCAAATTAATCTTTGAATTGCTTACTACACCTATGAAAGGTGATGAAAAGGTTCTTAATTTTTTTATTAAAGCTCAATTAAATAGATGTAATTGCAATATGATTCTAGATAATTTAATTTATTTTATCATTTAGTTAAATAGTCATGAAAATTTTGTAAATTTCATTTCAATTTTGAATTATAAATATTATACTAAGTAAGATATCATTGGCCTTACCTCCTTATCTGTTCTCTTGATTAAAGAAGAGAAAGTTGTGACTAATTCTGATTCTAAAGTGAATGCCACATAGACACTTACCACCTTAAATAATGTTTCTATTAATAATAAAAACCAAAAATATAATCTTAATTCTTTGAAAGGTAAAAATAAGAATAAAAAATCTAGTAATAAGAATCATAAACCTAAGTTGAATGGAAATTATAATCTATGTGGTAAATTTGGTCATAAAAGGAAGACCTATTATAAAAATAAGGAGAAAATTAACAATAAATATTAAAAAAATTAAAAAGGAATAAATCTAATCAAAATAAGTAAAATAATCAAAAACCTAATAAGGGTAAAAATTAGGATTAAAATGTTATTACTTTATAGCCTACTTTATTTATTTCAAATGAAAATAAATAAATTTTATATAGCAATGCATCACACCATATGAATTTATTATCTAACATTATGTGTGATTATAGACATATGTCTATCAATATTTACTTAGGAGTTAATTTATATTAAGAAATAACTAAGCAAGAAAAGAGAAAATTTTCAAATGTTGTTATTAATGATATTTTTTATGTATCAAAGCTTAAAAATAACTTGTTATCTTGTTCTTAAACTACAAATGATAATTTAATTATAATATTTATTAAAAATATATGATGTATTATAAATAAATCTAGTTATTTGAATGTTTAAGGTGTTTAAAAAAATAGTTTATATATTTTCTCTCTGTCTACATTTTTTCTTTCATTGCATAGTAATAATGAATCTCAATTATTACATGAAAAATTGGTACATATTAATTTTAGATATTTACATGATATATATATATATATATATATTAAAAATATTTTTGTTGTAATTATTTATATACCTTCTCATCATGAAACTTTTGAGGGTTGATTATGTGGAAATCAATATACTAACCCCTTGCAAAAGAATCATCACATGAATTCCTCACATCCTTTAAAGTTAATACACAGTGACATTATAGGACCTCTTCAAGTTGTATCTCTTAATGGTTATATTTATTAAATTATGTTTAGTTATGATTACACTAGAATTATTTGGTCATATTTCATTAAAAATTAATCTAACATGTTCTTTAACTTCAAATAATTTAAATCTAGTATTGAAAATGCAACTGACTTTTCTATTAAGAGACTAAGAACTAATAATGGTGGTGAATATATTCATAAATAGTTTGATTATTTTTAAATTAATTTCAGTATTAAAAAATACATATTCTTATCAATGAAATGGTATTGTTGAAATGAAAAATAACACCATTATTGAGATGGCCAGAATAATGTTGCATTCTATAAATGTTCCTTTTAGTTCTTATGGGCTAAAGACTTGAATGTTTATGCGAGTATTATGAATAGAATACCTATGTAATATTTTAATTTTTTATACATAAAAAATAGATATTTGCTCATAGCATTTCAATTTTTTGATAAAACTATTTTGTTGTTACTTTAGAGATATTAACTATATTTATAATGTCTCATCTACATTGTATTTGTTAGTAAAAATATTCAGTATTGATTCTTGGAAAAATACATATTACAATTTTATATATATATATATATATATATATATATATATATATATATATATATATATATATATATATATATATATATATATTAGATGAGAAATCAAATAAAATATATAGTTATTATGATTATTTTTCAATTCAATTAACATTGAAATAGATTATATGCATAACATCATGCTTAATTTGATAATATGAACATGTTTAGTTATTGGATTTGGTAGGAAAATCATGCTCAATAATATTGGATCTTTTGTGTTTCAATTAATTGGATACTCTCATTTGATTATTTTATCATTAGATTATTTATGCTAACATCATTATATGTTTGTTTTGATAATACAATATGTTATGAAATATGAAGTGTAAGTGGAGTTTTTATTATTGACTCTTCATCATTTACTTTACTATGATTTCTATTCATATATATCTAAACATATTTGTTTTAGTCTCATATATATTTGATTGGATGATGTAATTTCATGCTAAAATTATCCATATTTTATGTGTGAGAGGTTATACCTAAATATTTTGTAGAATAATATTAAACTTGCAATCTTTTTTATAAAACTAAAATGATAAAATGAGTTATTTCTAATAGGATATCTAATGTTTGACTAAACATAGTATCAAATTATTAGTAAATTGTTTTATGGAAATTACATGATAGGTGCGGACATTTATCTTATCAATATTAGAGATGTCTAATAATGAATTACATATAATAATATATGTTTTTTCATTAACTTTGTATTCAAAGTAATGAACTTGTTTACCTAAAATATGACTTGATTGTTTTAAATGTGTTTTACTGTAAACAAACATATGCCATATTTTTATATATGTCATTATTTTCATGCTAACCATACTATGATATCATGAGTTTATTGTTAGATATATATTTAATTTTTATGTAGGTTTAAATCACCAATAATTTAGGCATATTAAATTTTGTGTGCATTTTTTCTGAGAGAATGTCCTCAATAGTGATATGGATTTGTAGTTATGTCCTAGAAATGAAAAAGTGGCATATATCTTTAAAATACCACTTGGTGCTACCAAGTTTTTCCAAATTTGTGTAACGTTAGGCCTCTTATAGTTACCATTGAGGGGGAATGTACATGACAATGACACATCCTAACAGGCACATGTTACTTCTTCTCATTCTAAATAAATGTAAGCTTGGTGTGTAATTTATGTAATTTAAGTAAATTATGTGTGGAAGTTTCACTTTTTTACCTTAATACATTAAAATCATAATTTGTAATGAAGATCCTTATGTTATAAAAGGATCAAAATTTTCTTAGTGATTATTCATGAGAAACTATGAGATGTAGTCTCATGATCATGATAGCCTAAACTTACTTTCAATAGTTTATGGATTATAAATCTTTTTATTTCAAAAGGTGATGTTTATAATGATAAAGTTTTTAAAATCCTTTAATTGTGTACATAGTATAATTCCTTTCTAAGGTGTCTATGACATTTATCCCCACTTAGAATTAAGAGGTAGTGTTATAACATTGAAGTTTAAGTGGGCTTATTGACCCTTAAACTTTTTAAAGTTATTAAATAATAATGACATATTAATTTATTAACATGAGGTTGAAATATCATGAAAATAGATAACAAAGTTATAATTATTTAATGATTTATTAAATTTTAATTAAATTAATTTATATGGATGGATAGAATCATTATTTTTTCAATGGATACCTCCCTTGGTATTTCATTATAAACAAGGTTTTACCTCTATTTTGAAACTATTTGAATATAAAATTAATTTTTCATATTCAACCAATAAGTGTTGTGAAGTACTACGTGAAGAAGTAAGAAGAAGATGTGCATATTGGGTTGATTTGGTTCCTCAAATATATGAATATCACATTGGTGGGTTTTTTTTTATCTCTTTGAGGTTTTCCCATGGTAAATACTTGAGTATTGTGTCAATTAATCTATTTTCATTTATTTATGCTTTGATAAGTAATTAAATATCTATGTCCTATATATTGGTTTTTCAATTCTATCAAAGGAGAGACTAAGAACCCAAATAGTTTACCAGATATAACAACAAAGACACACTTGTATGGGTTGAATTTATCTTTGTACTTAATTAATTGATAAAAAATGATATCTATATTAGTGAGATGTGTTGTGAAAATTTTGGATTTATAGATGATTTTATCTACATAAGTTTTGATAATTTTGTGTATTAGATCACAAAATATGTGATTCATGGCACATTGATAACTATCTTCAAAATTTTAATGCCGAATGGTATTTTAACATAGGAATACATGCCCCATTACATAGTGATTGTTGTTTTGTGTTGGTTTTTGGGGAATATGTGAATTTGATTGTAACCTAAAAAATAATCCATGAGTGAAAACATTTCATATCCAATAGTTGATTTTATGATGGCATCTATTGAAGGTCATGGAAAATTGTATTTGGGAAATGTGAGTTTAATATTGCAGATGTTGATGCATACACAAATGACTAGGGTCACTTTTATGTCAATAAGAATAATGTTTTAATTTCGTTCAGAATAATCAATAGATTTAATAATCTTGGAATCCAATAATTTGATAATTTTATTATGGCATAAGGTGGAAATTTCTTGTCAAATTTTCTTTAATTTTTTTTAGATGGGTTTGGCATTTGGGTATGTGATGATTTTATACACACCGATATTAGGGTTGATACTTGGCATGTCTTCATATGACCAAGTTAAATTTTCATGATATGTATGGAGTAATAGTCTTAAGTTATCATGCTCAGTTGATATGAGTTCTTTAGAGTGTTATGGGTCGAGGACTTGAGGGTGTACCATATTATATTATCATGTTTTATTCAATAAGCATATAATTTCCATATTGAAAATGATATGAAACATTTAGAAGAGAAGATATGGGATTTATTTTGGGTTCTACACTAGAAATGAGGTTACTAAAATGAAGAGTTTTTCATTTGAAATTTCCAATTTTATAATGTTACAATGGAAGTTGAGGTTTTCTAGCATAGATTAACTCTAATATGGATTCATCACTAAGGAGCATGAGTAAGGGTCCATAGTATTCCATGTATATTTAAAGATAAATGATTTTATTACAATGGAAATCATATTCAAAATATATCTTATAATAAATATATTACCTTAGCATCAATCGTAATTTGAGGTGTATGTGGAATTATTGATGAAACTTGAGTGGATACAATTGGATTGATAATAGGTGTATCTATATAATCATTGGTGGCAAGGAGATTTTTTATATTGATTGGTAATATAGAAGATATATAAGGTTCTCTAAGAATATTTGTTTAATAATCCAAGGGGTATCAATAAGTGGAGAATTAATTGGAAGTACATGACCTTCAAGTTATAACTCACTATCTGTGGAAATGTCTTAAACATCATAGTTGAAATCAAGTATTTTGGCTAAGGTTTGCTCATATAGTTGAATATCCAAGTCTCATGATTGAGCTTGGGACATTATGTAGTTATCATAATATGTGTGAAAGATAGGACAAGCTTATGTCTCTAGAGGAGTACTAGAAGAAGATATTCCTAGATCAGTAAATTTACTAGGTGACATGGTTAAAGGTATTTAAATAACTTGGACAATCCATATTCATTATATGTGAATTCATATATATTTTATAAATGTTTCATGTACATTACATAGATGAGGGAATTTAGTTATCTCATCAACAAAAGGGATGGTATGATCATGGGGTAAAAAATAAGGATAGATCCACTCCAAAATGTAAGGAGATATATTAGTAGTATTGAAAGTGTGATGTGTAAATTTATATTCATTTTAATGAAATTAGGTAGGGATTCATTGTTAATTTAATGAATTCTCAAGATCCGATACTAATATTTGGGGTTGGGTAGTTGAATGTTCCATAGATTAGGATTAGCCTCATGTTTACAATGTTTTCCATTATTAATAAACTTGATACATTATATATTAGATGAGGCAATATCCCTCATGTAATGTGTGAATGGGTGACCTAGGAGTATATTATATGATAATGGCAAGTCAAGAACCATGATCTTGGTATGTATGGTTTTTAGTTCAATAGTGAGAGGGAGTTAAATATAATCAAGTGGTTTTGATTGGTCTTGTAAAATATGGATATGTGAGATGAGTTTTATTAATATAATCCTTGTTACACCCAAGTTGTTTAATTAGCCAAAGGGATGTAACATTAATTTTTAATCCTTAATCTACTAAAACTATTCAAATAAGAGTTGTATTAATTATAATTTTAATGAAGAGAGGTAGAGAGTCATCTCAAAAGAGAATATCATCACTGATCACATCTTATTTAAGGAATTCTATGGAAGGTTTATAAATGTGATAAATAATTTTGATAGTGTGTACTTATTTCAGTGTAGGATATTGAATAGGTTGTTTGACTTTAACAGAAGGAGGTTATTCAATTTATTGTAAATATTGCATTAATAATCTATGACTATATGGATAATCTGGAAATAACTCCATCATAGGTATTTTAAAATACATAAAGTTAAGTTCCTCTAATAAATTCCAATGAGATTTTGAAGATAAATAACCAACATGAGGCTTTGAATACAAATTTATTCTATAGAAAGAGAGGTAGTTTGATGTTTGGATTATGGAAGTGTTTCTACAGTGGTCTGAGAGGGCATGTTAGTGGTAGTGGTGTATTTGAGAGGTTGTTATTTGAGTGATATATTATTTGGATTTGTGATGGGATCTTTGTTGGTGGGTTTACATCGATAATTTACTTTAGCTACATTCTTGTATTAATGATTTATATAGTATTGGTTATAGTCAATGCCAATTTCACATATATATTTATTTGAATGTTGTGGGTTGGAGGTGTAAAACATTTTTGGGTTTTAAGTGGAAGATGGTTTGAAAATTTATTCCTTTTAAGAGACATTAACATAATCATGATGATGTCTTTTGATCATAACTTCATGATTGAATGTATCTCCTGACATAAAAGAACAAGAAAATTTTGTAATCCCATGACATGTTTCATGGGAATGACTAAAAAAATAATGAAACCAACAGTTGTTTTAAAGGATCATACAATGTAGTTAGATTATTAACATAAGTTAATGGTTTAGAAGGCACTAAAAGTTGTTCCATTTGTTGAATAGTTAGGGGTTCTTCGAAAGCTTGGGGATTATCCATTTTGGCTACTCCTTATTTTATATGATGAGGATTTCTAGTGATTGTATTGGTGGAGTTTTGGAAATATCCCATAATGGTTTTAATGATGGGTTCAGACTGTTTCATAAGAAAGTCTTGTTGCTTATCTTGATTGATTGCATAGTTTAGAGTTTGGGGCGTAAAATTACAAACCTTGTATTGAAGAGAATTTATTAAGGTAGCTATAAAGAGTTTGAGTAATTTATAATCATTCATGTTATGATAAGATTTTTAAGCCAAAGATTTCAATTTTTTGATAAAATAATGAGCTAATTCAAAGGTGGATTTTTTAGCATTAATGAAATAGCTACAATAATTTTTAGGAAGAACATTGTGTTGAAATTCCTTGACTAAAGAATTGACTAAATCCTTAATTCATCATATAGAATGAGGGTGAATTTACTTATACTAATTTTTTTATGGTGGTGAATTTATTGATTTAAATTCCCTCTTTATAATGATTATGAAATGCTTTGAAGGAAGATGAGGGGTCTTTAGTTCCACCATCTTTCATAAATGGGGATATATTACCAATATCAATATAAATATTGAAGGGGGATAAAGGTTCATTTTTAATGTTTTGAAGCATTTTTTTTGTTCATAATGGGTTAGGGAATAATATTTATTGCTAGATATTCAAGAGTTGGAGGGATGAAATTTTGGTTAGTTAAGGGAAGGAGAATTAGAGGTTGATTATCCATGTTTATCAAATGATGTTACCTTTGCATCATTTGAGAAGTATTATATGTATGCATGAATTTCATTTTTTACACTATTTATGCAATAATTTGATTTATATCAAGTGTGGATTCGTTTTAAGAGGTGTATTCTTAGGATTGGTATGAAGACCAATCCCCAAATTCATATGAAGGAGAGGATTTCTAGGTGGCATATGGCTAGGAGGCAGGTTGTTGGTGTTTAAAATATTTCCTATGGCATTTTTAGTTAGGATTGTGTCAATTGCCCCTATAGTCTAGTAAGGTGTCTTAAATAAATAATTATCTTGAAAAGTGTAAAATGCATCTGATCCATCAATGTCATCAGTTGGAATATTTTAGACAATATTGGAGCCCAAATATGATGGACGAGGAAAAGTGATCCAAGAGTGAGAATCCTCTTGGGTAGCAAAGGTAGTTAGAAAAACCATCCAATATATCATCTAAATGGATTGAGGTTGTCCAAAAATATTTTGATAGTGGATTTAATGATACCTGAAGTAAGAATCAGAGATCAAAAATCAAAGGTAAATAGTAAGAACAAAGTCATCCAAAAACCTAAAAATATTGGCCAAAAGGTAGATAATCGACTAGGTTAACCTAGTCTATAGGAAATGTTAATAGAATAAGATGAAAAACGCACAATAATTTTGTTTTAATATTTTATACAAATGTTAAAACTATAAGAGTATAAAATAAAAACATTAAAATAGGTTGACTATGTACTTAAGATAAATGGAACAAGCATCATATAAGCGATTGAGTCGATGGGACCAAATATGTTGTTAAAATAGGAACTTTTTTTGGTAATATTATAGATAAAAAATGAAATTAACCATGCAGGAAATTAGATAAATTTCTTTTGTCTAATTATATCACACATCATAAATCTTGTAACAATGTTGGCTACTAAATTATTCTTAATACAACATACAATGAATACTGATCAAGTAGAAAAAATAGAAATGCTAATCTATGTGGTCATTCCTAATTTTTTGTAAAAGTTATAATAAATTGTAAAATTAATGTGATATATATTTAGCTATAATAATGAAATAGAAAAACAATATAAGGATAATTTTAGGTAGTTGAGACTAAAAGGGATATATATTGGTGATGGTATTGGATTAGTATTAAGGCCTACTCCCTCACTTCACAATACAACATCGATAAGGGTATCAAGGGATTTCAAAATATATATTATTAACCACATATCTATATTTGGATATAAAACTAGTTTGGATTTCCCCTTGGTGATGAAAAACAAGTAGATAGACCTTAGGTAGAAATTGTTTACTAATTTTTGATGTTATTAGATTTAGAAGTGTGTGAAAAATAGAAATAGTATTACTAAATTAGAAATTTAAAAGCCTCTTATATAGTATATATTTGTTATTCTAATAAATCAACCAAGAAAAATGAAATTTGAATTAATTACTAATAAGATAAGTTAGTTCCTTTTTTTTATGAGTACATAGTTGGTTGAGGGGACACTATGTAAATATTATATAACAGAGTTGACAGAGTCAATGTTATTTATGGAAGTAAGATATAAAATAACATAGTTGAACAAGTCTATCGAGTCTTCTAGATATGAAAGAAAGCTATAGAAATATGTCAAACTAGTTGACCCAATACATTATATGATTAAAATTTTATAGACTACAAACTATGAAAAATAGGATTTTAAATGAAAAATTAAAAGAACTAAGAAGTTAAGAATGAACCTAATGATTTTTGAAGATGTTAAATTTTCTATTTCCATGTTGCATTACTTAGATGATGAGTTTCTTATTATACTAATAGAATTGACTAGTTAAATTAAGTTTCTAAACCTATATGTTGAAAATGAACTACTAAAAGATTTGATTGGGTCAATATAGTGTACAACCCTGTGATTGAAAAAGAGAATTGAGTCAAGCTGATCAATCTAGTTATCTGTTTTTCGATAAGACCTACAAAAATAAATATGGAATCAATCAGAATGACTATGTGTTAAACCAATGCACAAAATGGTGGACTATATTGATAGGTTTGATCCAATTTAGTATAAATAAAAACATATAATATATGATAATAAATGCAAGAGAGGAAAAAATCAATGGTTATTTCACATCAGGTTCGCTATAATATATATAAGGGAAAGTGAAGTTGACTTAAAAATCAATCTTATCTCAAAGAAGATAAATCACACTTACCCCTGCTCTTGTTAGTACATTTAGATAATCAGGGTCATTACAAAGATAGATTTGATAGACCTAACCAAGATGTCTATTACCACAAAAATATCACTATAGATGCTTTCGAAGCCTCTAGTCATACAACACTATGAAATAACCCTAGCTAGGTACTATGTTTCCTTATTCACAAACTAAATTACAAAGTAAAGTAAAATCTAACCTAGTGATCACCAAATCTTGTGGTACAAAACACTGGTCATAAACATAAAATTAAAAATGCATATAATATTTCTAATTAAGTCAATATAGATATAAACCTATTATGTGGAGAGATAAAAAACAATTAATATCCATTAATTATGATACTTATATCTACTAAAATAAAAGATTAAGAGTTAGAGATATCTATGTTGAAGATAAACCCATCGAGACTCAATCTTTCCCTTAGACAATGCTAAATTGAAAGAGGTTGTTGTGGTTTGTAAGGATCACTAAGAAGTCCAAAACATCTAATATCTTTCCATAAGACAAGATTATTATCCAAGTGTAAACTATAAGAAGTTTGTGTTTATATATCTAGATCTAACCCTAAATTCTTCTAAAATTTTATCTAATAGAGTCAGCGCAATCGACCACATATCATTAATTAATAAAAGTAGTTAAGTCCAAAACTAGGTCAAATAAAGTCTACCAAGTCCTAAAATATGCTCATATATTTTAATTACATTGTCATCCTAGGCTGAATTTATTTGATAAATGTTAAAAAGAGTATTTGGCTTAGGTAGGGATTATCTAAGGTAGTGAAATACTTGGAGGGGCATGTAAGGGAGGTATCAAAGCTTAGGGACATGTCTATGAGAGGTTTATGTTTGTTTTAGGTGATGGTATAGGGGAAAATAATCTTGTGAAAGACCATTGGTCTTCCCACCCCTTTCCCACTATACCCTTTAATCTATGCACTCAGAGAGATTGAGACTCAAGAGGTTCATACAAGAGAGAAAACATCAATAATTAATGGAATTTTAAAAAAAAAATGTGTATAAAAAATATATTAAGAACACTAGTGGTTTAATTATGACTCTATTTATTAAAATTTTATAGATTATAGTGTATTTTTTAATCAATATGTACAAGTTTAACATTCCCATGATAACATCTAAATATATCTATTATGATCCTACTATCACAAAGTAAGATGCAAAGAAAATAAATAGTGATGAATGGACCTCAAAACTAGTTCATAGTCTTATTACTCAACCAAAAGTAGAATTAGGAACATGAATTATTGAGGAAAGAAGCACATCAAGGGAGATAGACCCAAAAATAACATCTCATATTTATAGATGTCTCCCTACACCTCCAAGTCAAGTTGATTCTCAACATATAACTAATATAAAATTATCTACAACGTCTAGTGGATCAGAGGGACAAAAAAAATTTCCACCCTTGTCCTAGTTAAGATAAGTATGACAAGTAAGTATTTTTATCTGATAGGTTCTTATTATTTATACTCCCTTATCACTAGTTCATGCCATGACTCTTTTAATATATGTTTTTATCCCAAATCCACTTATTATAACTTTAACCACTATATCCCATTCATTTTTCTCTCCACCTATATCAAATCCAACTCTTATTCCTACTTTTCCAACACTAGTGACACAACAAAAGAAGCCTAAGACCACTCATGTGTCTCTGAAAGTTATGTAATAATAAGAAAGGCATGTTAGAGGTTTATTTGTCAAAGGGCTCCCTATTTATGAATAATCATAGGAGAGTAAAAGGAATTAGAGATAATATAATAATAATAAAGGTAGTAAAGAGACAAAAAATTAAGAAAAATCAATAGTGGAACAAGAAATAGCTAACTTAGTGGATATATGTCTTATATCAGAAGAGAAGGAAAAGGAAAATGATGTGAAATCAAAAGTAGAGTCCAAAAAAGAAGTTCCATATAAAAAATAAACATCACTAACTAATACTCTAATGTTTCCACCTTTAAATGCAAAACAACAAATAGAGAAGGTGGTTAAGACTACACTAATATTTACACACGAGTAAAAAAGATAGCCAAGTCCCAAGGAGACTTTAGTTGTTACTAATGTTACTTATATTTTTGATACAAATCCCATATATGGATATAATGTAGACAGTTAAATTCAATGAAATACAACAACAACCTTTACAGTTACAAATTTCATTATCCCTACTAATTTGAGTGATTGCTAGCCATCAATTTATATTTCTACTTTTCTTGAGGATGAGGCATCCCCATTCTAGGTTATATATAATTGTATCGTCTACATTCCAAAAAGATGATATTTTCAGTTAAGATGAATAATAAATTATGTGGATTATTTTTCATTTTTGTAATATTTTTTTAATGTACTTGCCTCTTCCAAATTTTATGATTCATTAAGTTTTATCATACTGGTATTTTAATCTTTAGGTTGTGTGCAAGTGTTTTTAATATTGTTATTGAGATTGTGTACTACCTAATTTGAATGTTTTATGTTTATTAATCATATTCTCCCTCTTAATGTATTCAATCGTAATCATACATTGGCATTAACCATTAATTAGAAGTGTTAAATAATATTTAATTTTATCCCTTAGACTTCTAAATATATTTATGTCTTTTATGTGTTGATATATACTTGTAGCAAGCATCAGTTTATCAATCACTCATCCAACCCATAGTATAATGTCCATTTTTGAAGTGTTTCATATATCTTTAGTTCATATACCCTCTTTTCTTCTCTACATTTCCCTCCTTTTTATAATTTTTCTGTCTAGTCCACCTTAGCTTAGAATCCACCCAACCATGTCAAGTAGATTTTTGGTTTCTTTTAGAATAAATAAAGTTCAACCATCTGAGGTAAATAACCCTTTTTTTATGTCCAATCCACAAACAAGTTCTTTAAAAAATCAAATACCCTAAATGTATCTCTTAACATAAAAAAACAAGAAAATTTTGTAATCCCATGACATGTTTCATGGGAATGACTAACCAAACCAATAATTGATCTTAAGGATCATACCATGTATTTAGGTTATTAGCATAAGTGAATGGTTTAGAAGGTTTATTTCATTTTTTGAATAGTTAGGGGTTGTTGGGAAGCTTGGGGATTATATATTTTGGCTACTCCTAGTTTTATATGATGAGGATTTATAGTGATTGTATTGGTGGAGTCTTGGAAAGATCCCTTGATGGTTTTAATGATGTGTTTAGACTATTTCATAAGAAATTATTCTTGCTTAGCTTGATCGATAGCATATTTTAGAGTTTGGGGGGAAAAAGTTCAAACCTTGTATTGAAGGGAAGTTATTAAGGAAATTATAAAGAGTTTGAATAAGTTATCATCATTCATGGTATTATAAGATTTTTAAGCCAAAGATTTCCAATGTTTGATAAGATCATGAGCTAATTCAAAAGTGGATTGTTTATCATTAATGAAATGGCTACAACAATTTTAGGATTAACATTGTGTTGAAATTAATTGACTAAATAACTGACTAAATCCTCAATTTTCCATATAAAATGAGGGGGAATTTAGTTATACCATTATAATATGTCACTTATGAATGTTTCAACTAAATTTTTTTTACTGGTGAAGGTATTAGTTTAAATTCCATCTTTATAATGATTACCAAATACTTTGAGGAAATATGTGATGTCTTTAGTCCCACCATATTTCATAACTGGGGATATATTACCAATATCAATAGAAATAATTAAGGGGGATAAAGCTTCATTTTTAATGTTTTGAAGCAATTTTTTATGCATAATGGGTTAGTGAATAATATTTATTACTAGCTTTTTAAGAGGTGGAGGGATGAAATTTTGGTTAGTTTAGGGAAGAAGAGTAAGAGGTTGATTAGCCATGTTTATCAATTGATTTACCTTTGCATCATTAGAGAAGCATTTTTTTTTTGCATGAATTTCATTTTTTTCACTATTTGTGTATTAATTTAATTGATATCAACTGTGGATTGGTTTTTAGAGGTGGATTGTTAGGATTGATATGAAGACCAATCCCCAAATTCATATAAAGGGGAGAATTTCTAGGTGGCATATTACTAAGAGGCAGGTTATTGGTGTTTAAAATATTGCCTATGGCATTTTTAGTTAGGATTGTGTCAATTTCCCCTATAGTCTAATAATGTGTCTTAAATAAATAATTATCTTGAAAAGTGTAAAATGGATCTGATCCATTAATGTCATTGGTTGGAATATTTTGGACCATATTGGAGCTCGAATGTGAGGGATGAGGAAAAGTGATCCAAGAGTGAGAATCCTCTTGGGTAGCAAAGGTAGGAAGAAAAACCATCCAATATATCATCTAAATGGATTGAGATTGTCCAAAAATATTTTGATAGTAGATTTAATGATGCCTCAATTAAGAATCAGAGATAAAAAATCAAAGGTAAATAATAAGAACAAAGTCATCCAAAAACCTAAAAATATTGGCCAAAAGGTAGATAATCGACTAGGTTAACCTAGTCTATAGGAAATGTTAATAGAATAGGATGAAAAACACACAATTTTTTTTTAATGTTTTATACAAATGATAAAACTATAGGAGTATAAAATACAAACATTCAAATAGGTTGACTATGTACTGAAGATAAATGGAACAAGCATCATATAAGAGACTAAGTCGATGGGATAGAATATGTTCTAAAAATAGGAACTTTTTTGGTAATGTTATAGATAAAAAATGCAATTAACCATGCAAGAAATTAGATAAATGTATTTTATCTAATTATATCACATAACGTAAATCTGGTAACAATGTTGGCTAGTACATGATTCTTAACACAACATACAATGAATACTGATGAAGTAGAAAAAATGGAAATGCTAATCCATGTGGTCAATCCTAATTTTTTGTAAAAGTTATAATAAATTTTAAAATTAATGTGATAGAGATTTGGCTATAATAAGGAAATAGAAAAACAATATAAGGATAATTTTAGGTAGTTGAGAGTAAAAGGGATATATATTGGTGATGGTATTGGATTAGTATTAAGGCCTACCCCCTCACTTCACAATATAATGTGCATATGGGTATCGAGGGATCTGAAAATATATATTATTTACCACATATCTATATTTGCCTATAAAACTAGTTTGGATTTCCCCTTGGTGATTAAATACAAGTAGATAGACCTTAGGTAGAAATTATTTAATAATTTTTGATGTTATATGATTTAGAAGTGTGTGAAAATAAAAATAATGTTAGTAAATTGGTAAATTAAAAGCGTCCTATTTAGTCTATATTTGTGACTATAATAAATTAACCAATAAAAATGAAAATTGAATTAATTAATAGCAAGTTAAGTTAATTTCTTTATTTTTAAAGAGTGCATTGTTGGTTGAGGGGACACTGTATGCAAATAGTATAGAAAAAATTTGATAGGGTCGATGTTGTTTATAGAAGCAAGATCTAAAAGAACACAGTTGAACAAGTCTACTGAGTCTTCTAGATAGTAAAGCAAGCTATAGAAATATATCAACTTAGTTGGCCTAGTTTCTTATAGGTTTACAATTTTATAGACTGCAAAATATGAAAAATAGGATTGTAAATGAAAAATAAAAATAACTAAGAAGATAAGAATGAACTTGATGGTTTTTGAAGATGGTAAATTTTCTATTTTCATGTTTCATTAATTATATTCTAATTTTCTTATCATGCTAATAGATTTGACTAGGTAAACAAAGTTTGTAAAGATATATGTTCAAAATGACCTACCAAATGAGTTGATTGGGTCAATAGAGTCTACAACCCTGTGATTGAAAAGGGAATAGAGTCGAGTTGATCGATCTTGTTTCCAGTTTTTGGATAAGACCTACACAAATAAACATGGAGTCAATATGACTATTTTAAACCTATGCATAAAATGTTAGACTATATTGAAAGGTTCAATCCAATATTGTATAAATAAAAATATACAATATATGATAATGAATGCATGAGAGGAAAACATCAAGGGCTAGTTCACATCGGGTTCACTAGATTATATGCAAGGGAAAGTTAAGTTGACTTAAAAATCAATCCTATCTCAAAGAAGATAAATCACACTTACCCTCCTCTTGTTGATACATTTAGACAATCAGGGTCATGATCAAGATAGATTTTCTATACCTAACCAAGGTATCCATTACAACAAAAATATCACTAGAGAGGTTTCCAAAGCATCTAATCAAGTAACACTATGAAATAACCCTATCTAGGTAATATTTTTTTGTTATTCACAAAATAATTTAAAAACTAAAGTAAAATCTAAACTATTGGTCACCAAAGCTTGTGGTACAAAATAGTGATACCGAACATAAAAGTATACATAAATAAAATGTTTCTATTTAAGTCAATATAGATATAAAGCTAATGCATGGAGAGATAAAAAAAATTTAAAATCCATTATTTATGGTACTTATATCTACTAAAATAGAGAATTAGGAGTTAAAGATATTTAAATTGAGGATGAACCCATCGAGACTCAATCTTTCCCTTAGAAAATGGTGCTTTGAAAAAGATTGTTGTGGTTTGTAAGGGTCACTAAGAAGTCCAAAACATCAACATATTTCCACAAGATAAGATTCTTATCCAAGTGTAAAACCTAAGAAGTTTGTGTTTATATATCTATATCTAACCCTAAACCCTTCTAAAATTTTATCCAATGAAGTCAGCCCAATCAACTACATATCATTAATTAATAAAAGTATGTAGGTTAAAAACTAATTCAATTGAGGTCTACCAGGTCCTATAATGTGGTCATACATTTTAAGTACAGTGTCATCTTAGGCTGATTTTATTTGATAAATGTTAAAAAGAGTATTTGGCTTAGGTAGTGATTGTTTAAGGTAGTGAAATACTTGAAGGAGCATGTAAGGGAGTTATCATATCTTAGGGACATGTATATGAGAGTTTTATGTTGGTTTTAAGTGGTGGTATATAGGGAAGTAATCTTGGAAAGACCATTGGTCAGCCCACCCCTTTCATAGTAAACCCTTTAATGTATACACTTAGAGAGATTTAAACATGAGGGGTTGATGCAAGAGAGAAAACATCAATAAGTAATGGAATTTGAAAAAATTATATGTATACAAAATATCTTAAGGAAATTATTGGTATAACTGTGACTCTATTTATTAAAATGTTGCAGATTATAGAGAATTTTTTTCATCAATATTTACAAGTTTGACATGCCCATGATAACATCCCAAAAGATCTATTATTATCCTACTATAAAAAAGCAAGATACAAAGAAAATAAATAATGAAGAATGGACCTCAAAACTAGTTTGTGGTATTCTTTCTCAACCAAAATTAGAATTGGGAACATGAACTTTTGAGGAAACCGGTGCATCAATGGAGATAAACCCAAAAATAATATCTCATATTTTTAGACATCTCCCCATACCTAAAAGTGTAGTTGATTCTCAAAATACAAATAATGTAAAATTATATACATTTTTTAGTGGATCAAAGGCACAAAATTATTTTGCACCCATACCGTAGTCAGCATAAGTATGACAAGTAAGTATTCCCTCTTTTATTTCACAGGTTCCTATTATTTATACTCCCTTGTCACTAGTTTATATTATGACTCTACCAATATTTAGTTTTATTCAAACTCCACTTCTTCTACCTTCAACCACCCTATCCCATTAATTTTTTACTCCACCCATTTCAAGGCCAACTCTTATTCCTACTAGTCCAACACTAGTGACATAACAAAGTAAGCCTTAGACCACTCATATGTCTCCCAAAGATATACAATAATAAGAAAGGCATGTTAGAGGTCTATTTGTCAAATGGATTCCTATTTATGAAAAATCATAGGAGAATTAAAAATAATTAGAGATAACATAAGAATAAGAAGAAATGGATTAAAGAGGGAAAAATTATGAAAAATCAATATGGAATAAGAAAGGGCTGACATAGAGGATAGATATCTTATATCAAAAGAGAAGAAAAAAAGAAAATGAAGTGAAATCAAAGGTAGAGTCTAAGAAAAAGGTTTCATCCCAAAAAGTTACATCATTAAATAATCCTCTAAGTTTTTCACCATTAAATTAATAATAACAAAGAGAGAAGGTGGTTAAGACTATACTAATATTTACATAGGAGCAAAAAAGGTAGCCAAGTCCCAAGCAAACTCTAGTTGTTACAAATGTTGCTTCAATTTTTGAGACAAGTCCCACATATGGATCAAATGTAGACATTTCAATTCAAAAATTTACAAAAACAACCTTTATAGTTACAAATTTCATTATCCCTACTGATCTAAGTGATTGTTAGCCATCAATTATAAGTACACAAACTCTTGATTTTTTGGTGTCACCTATCATTACCATTATTTTAGATAGTAAAATAGGAGTCACCCATTATTTACAGTATTTCATTTTTAATTATAATATTATACTTAAGATGACCCAAGTATTCACAAATATAATTTTTTAGACCATGGCCCAAGGCCCATTAAATTTCAATTCTCATCATACTAGCCAAGCTATTAAGAGATATACTACTACAGGTCTTGTTTAGACAACTGTAATGCATACATCCATTAGAAAATCTAATCCTTAGTTTTATAAACCAAATAAGAGCATAAATTTTAAATACCTAGGGTCTAAATCCATCTTGGCTACATGGGTTACTCTTCCTAAGCCATATACATAGCTAATTGTGCTAATTTTTTCAGCTACCCAAATATAATTTTCCACTATATCAACATGTAGGACACTTTAAAAGTCCAAGTACATTATTGACACACCTCCAGAAAATAATGTCACTATTTAGATAGAGGTAATCCCATATTTTTATGAATTGGATACATGTCATACTATTCAACTTGTTCTAACATCATTGATCCCACCAAGTGAATCCCCTCCTTCTACCTCTTCATTTACAAATAATAAAACATCACAAACTATTGAGATAAATCATCCATGAATAACAAAATGTGGGAAGAGGAGGTAGGCATACAAGACTTGATTATCATTGACTAGCCAAATGTGGGGTTCCATTTTGATATGCAGACTAGAACACTAAGAAAGGTCAAGAGGAGGACTTTGTTAGTAAAGGGGGAAAATGTTCAGGTTGGGTAGAGAGAAAACAAATTGTATCTAGTTAATAAAAGGAAGATACACTCCATAAACCTACGAATATAAGGAGGATATTTTTAGTTTTATTAATGAAACAGATGAAGTGCTTCAACAAATATTTATAAATAATTATCAATCAAAGCAAAGGTTATAATAAAGGAATGTTATACAAGTTTCCTAAGATATAGTATAGAATGTACAATGGGAATCCAGGACACTAAATATTATCATTTTTTAGTAAGACATGCAAGAGCTAAATCACATCTAGAATGGAGAACTATAACATAAGATTATAATTGAATAAAGGATGTGAATTCCAAACTCAATGTTATAGGCCATGCTACTAATAACAAATCTTATGCACATTATTTTTTATATCATTCCCTTACTCTTGCATATAACCATGCGACAACTAGAAGAGATAATTTTTTAGTGGCATAATTAAATGCATGCCTTGGTGAAAAAATTCATGATTAGTGGGTAATATCAATTATTAAATATATGAAGATACTAGATTTATATATACCTCTAGGGTAGCTAGTCTGAAGGCCCATTTTTTAAGGTTTGCTCTAAGTGATCATTGATAGTTTCCAAGTAATTGTTAAAGGCATTGTTTATAAAATTAATTAACAAATTATTCATTGTAATAAATTTTGTGAAGTATAAAGTGGCCAAGATAGTTATATTAAATGTGGCATTGAAGGATTCAATGATTAAGAATGAAAATCTAATGGCCAATCTACCATTTTCCTTCAAAATATCTATCATTGACTATGATATGATCTAAATTGATTTTGAGCCAAGTCATGCTTTGCTAAGGCAATTAAAAGAATTCAAATAAACTCATATTTGTAGGTACATATTCTGTATCTTGACCACCTCCATGTACACTACCTCAATTTTGGTGCTATACCATTTCAAATGGCATCAAGATCAACTAAACACCAAAGCTTATAGGGTGAACCTAAATAGATAACCTACATAAAATCTTATAACCCTAAAGATAAATAAACTTGGCTCACAAAAGAGAAGTTGCATAATGTATATTTGCATTATCCATAAAAGAAATAGGAAAGGTATATTTATAGGTAAAATTTATACATGTCTCAACATATTCATGGATGTGAAATAAACTTTCACTAATAACCTAGAATAACCTAAGCAATATGAAATAGACTGTGCAGACAAAACCTAATGGGACAAAAGTCTACAACAATTCCCTCCTTTAGTGTAGCTTAGATGGATATAAAAATTTGCTCCTAAAAATAATTCCTGATGAGTTACACAATAATACAACTCCCATAAAGTGGAGAAAAGGTGAAAACCCATACGATAAGACTCATCCTCAAAAGAGACTAAAGTGAAAAAAGTGCATGCTCTAAGGATGTTGGGAAAGACAAAGAATGCATCAAAAATTGAGAGCTATATAACACATAGAAAGAGGAGAACTAAGAGTACCCATTGAAGATGTTTAAGCTGCCTACAATATAGGTCAAAGAAATACAAATGTTATTGATGAGATCCTCTCTATAAAGATTGAATAACCTCCATTCACATTGAAAAATGCTTCCTCAATTTTCCAAAGGAAGAATGCAAATGGTATGTTGGAATTTTGAAAATTATATAGTGGAAAATGAAGGAGGTAATAATACAAAACACTCTAATTAAGGTTCAAAACAAAAATATGGAATATGTTTTCCAATATCATGTGTAGGAACTGAATGTAATTTCACTAAAGTGAACCTTTTGAAAGTAGGTGAAATGAAGAGTTTATCTACCTAGAATAGTGAATGGGTCCACCACGTGCCTAATATAAATCCAACCAAGGAGCTATAATCCTCATGCATAGTAAGAGGCCTAAATTCTCTTTGAAATGATGATATAATGTGAGCAAAGGAAGCAAAGCACTATAGAATGCCATATACCTATGGAATAGATTTCCTAATATATGATGAGTCATGAGTCAATATGCCTTCAATCTATAATGCCATAAGTGGACTAGAGGTAGGTTGATTGATAAATATATCCTCAATATATGAAAGGTCACAAAGAGATGGTGGAGGTTTTTCCCCATCACTACTATAGTTGTATATGCTAGAAGAAGAGTCCTCAGTCTTAGAAATTTACTCAAGCTCAAAAGTGTCATCAAGTACATGTGATTATACTATAGAATAATGGCATGGATCATTCATTGAAGGAATTCCATCTATAATAAAGAAGTATAACATGATAATATAATAGAATAAAGGATGTGAATTCCAAACACAATTTTCTAGGCCAAGATACTAATAATAAATCCTATGTAGACTATTTTTTATATCATGCTCTTATTCCTAGATAAAATCATGTGACAACTAGAAGAGATAATTTTTTAGTGGCATAATGTAATTCATACCTTGGTGAAACAATTTAAAATTCATGAGTAGTAGGTAATATCAATTAATAAAGATATGAGGATTATAGATTTATATATACCTCTACGGTAGCTAGTCCCAATGCCCACTCTTTAAGGTTTGATCCAATTGATCATTGATAGTTTTAAAGTAGATGTTGAAGGCATTGTTTATAAAAGTAATTAACAAATTATTCATTTTAATAAATTTTGTGAAGTATAATGTGGCTAAGACAGATATATTGAATGTGGCATTGAAGGATTCAATGATTAATAATTAAAATCTAATGTCCAATCTACCATTTTCCTTTAAAATATCTATCATTGACTGTGATATGATCAAAATTGATTTTGAGCCAAGTCATGCTTTGCTAAGGAAATTAGAGGAATTCAAACAAACTCATATTTTTGTAGGTACATAATATATATATTGTCTAGTTCCATGTACACAACCTCAATTTTGGGGCTATACTATGTTAGATGACATCAAGATCAACTGAAAAATAAAGCTTATAGGGTGAACCTATATGGAGAACCTATATTAAATATTAAAACCCTGAATAGAAATAAAATTGTCCCATAAAAGGGAATTTATATAAAGTATATTTTCATTATCTATAAAATAAATAGGAAAGGTACATTTGTAAGTGAAATTTATACATGTCTCAACATCCTCATGCATGTGGAATAAAATTTCACTAATTACTTAGAATAACCTAAGCAAGATAAAATAGATCATGTAGATAAAACCCAATGGGATAAAAATCTTAACAGTAACTTAGATGGGTATAAAAATTTGTTTCTTAAAAGAAATCCTGATGAGTTTCACAAGTACAATGCAACTCCCATAAAGTAGAGAAAAGGAGAAAATCCATATGATAAAAATCCTCCCCAAAAGAGAGTAAAGCAAAAAAAGTGCATGCTCTAAGGATGTTGGGAAAGATAGATAATGCAACCAAAAATAAGAGAAATATAACACATAGAAAGATGAGAACTAAGATTCTCTATAGAGGATGTTTAAGTTGCCTACAATATAAATCACAAAATTACAAATGCTGTTGATGAGATCCTTTCCCTAAATATTGAATAGGTTCCATTCACATTGAACAATGCTTCTTCCATTTTCCAAATAAAGAACAAAAATGGTGTATTGTAAGTTTGAACATTCCATAGTGGAAGATGGAGGCAATAATACAAAACACACTAAGTAGGATCCAAAAAAAAAATGTGGCATATGTCTGGCAGGATTATGCATAAGAACTAAATGGAATTTCCACTAAAGTGAACCTTTTGAAGGTAGGTTAAATGAAGATTTTATCTCCATAGAATAGTGAATTGGTCCACCAAGTGCGTAATATAAATCTAACGAGGAAACTATACTCCTCAAGCATAATAAGAGATCTAACTTCTCTATGTAATTATGGAATAATAGGAGTAAAGGAAACAAAGGACTATAGAATGCCATGTACCTATGGAATAGATTGCCTAATGTATGATGAGTCATGAATCAATATGCCTTCACCCTATAATGCCATAAGTGGACTAGAGGTAGGTTGATCAATAAATATCTCCTCAATATCTAAAATGTGATAAAGATTTGGTGGAGGTGTGTCCCTATCACTTCTATAGTCGTATATTTGAGAAAAAGAGTCATCAATCTTAGAAATGTTCTCAATCTTGGAAGTGTCATCAAGTACATGCAATTATAATGGAAAATAATGGAATGGATTATTAATTGAAGTAATTCCCATGTCAAGTGGAGAGTAGATCTTAACAACCCTCAAATTCAAAGAAAATATTGCAAATGAATCACATGGATTTGTAGATTGAATATCCATAGGAAGAAAAGAGTCATTGATGATCTCACAAGGTGTAATCTCACTAAAAATAGTAGATTCATTTAAAGTACCAATTTATGATGGCTTTGGATGAGAAAAATCATGAAATTAATATAATTAAAAATTGCAATAAGAAAATTATGGTTAGACAAAATCTCATCATGCAGTGGTGGTTCAACAAGAGGAAGAGAATTATCCACAATGGATGTGTCATCATAGGAAATATGTGTAGGAGGATAGGGTACATATATATCTATAGAGATGATAAAAATATGACGAGGAGAAATTATATAAATCTTAGTAGGATCTTTGAAAAAATAATGAAATATGATATCAATAGTGCTAGGGTACATGTTGATAAAGATCCTGTGAAATGTGCATTGGTAAGGTACCATGAACCTTGTCATAAGTTTTATCCCTCTTAAGGAAATTATAAAAATTATTAGGAGTATACATTTATCCATAGAAGAATGAAAAATTATTCTTTCTCTTTTTCATGAGCTAGTGTTCCATGTAAGTATGTGTATGAAACATAGTTGGTATTTCTAAAAATAACCACTGGTGTAGAATTAGCGTTCCCTCATAAGTGTATCTTAAGTAAATTTGAAATGATAGAGATAAAAACCCAAAAAAATGCAAAAATACACAAAAAAACCATAATGAACCCTTGGTTACAATAATAATGCACACTCGTGAATAGGATGTCGGGTATAATTAGGATTGCATCTAAATGATTAGTAAGTGTAAGAATCAATAAAATGAATAAAATGAGAATGTGTAGAATAAACACCAAAAAATTTATATCACCATATAATAACTCTTTATTACTACCATTAGTGACACCCCATAATGTTTCGCTTATAATGATACTTGTACATACGTCAAATATAACTAAGAATGTGTCCTGAGTAGTAAGTGCGTAAGTGAAAAGAACTGGAGGAACATCGGTATCTACAAATAATGCATTCAAGAGGTATGATATGTGAAAAAACATGTGGCTATAATTGGCCCAAAAATACCACCAATGCTTAGATCATGATAAAAATAAGCACTTTTAAATAAGATTGTACTCAAATTTGAGTTATCAATCAAAAGTTATGTGTGTTTTAAAATATATTGGAATGAAAAATTTTGTGGAAATAGTGTTGTAAATTTTTTGATGAACTTACAAAAAATATATTTTTATGCATCAAATTTAAAAATAAAAACTTAATCCTCTCATGAGAAAAAGTTAAGTATTTTTGGGTTGGAAGTGATGATGGACATAATTTTCACATGACCAAGGGAGAAGGCTAAGCTAGGTTCTTGCCTCATTTGAACACATGTTATTAGGGGGAAAAGGGGAATGATGAAGGATATTCCCCTTTTTTATGTGACATTACACTATGGTTGGACTTGGCAATTGATGTGCCTCTTAAAATGTCCTTTTTTGCCAATGAATAGTGTTAAAAAACTATCTCAAAGTTGATGGTTTCACACATGTCATAAGGAATCAACCTTAAAATTTATTCCTTAATAAACGTACATTACATCTAAGAGTGGATCTCAATCATTACATGCTATTAGGATGGCCTCCAAACCTATGGACACACAGAGGTGTAGTTGCATAGAGGGGCACAAGCCTTTAGTGATCCACATTCTTGTGGATTTGATAGTCAGGTCATTGGGACTTGGGCCCTATAAAGATGAAAAGTATGATCATTTTTAATGCATATTTATATTTTATTAGTGGCTAGGCTAGAAAACTACATGATGTGACATATGTATTTGTACATCCATGTTAGTTGGGGTTGGGTTGGCAAACCTTGGCCTTCATAGAGGTGTGAAGCATAGAGCCCACATCACCACATAGTGAAGGGTCTAATCAATGGACCTTTGGGCTTGTGAATGAAAAATTTCATGCATTTTTGTGGCCTACATCACTACATAAAGTAGGTGTTGATGAAGATGAAAATTCTTCTATGTCCTCAATTCTATAGAAAATTCATCTAAAATAGCTAAAAGAGTGAAAAAGTCTATCAAAAGAACTTAGGTCTATGAAAATCATTTCAGACTTTAATAAAACAAAAAATAACCACTTGGTAATCTTTAGAACTTATAAAACCCCATAAACCACTTTTTGATTTAAAACAATGAAGATATGAAAATGCACAAGATCATGAAAACTACCTAAAACCATCCAAAAATTGTTGGAAATGGCTATCAGAAAACCATGTCATGTTTGTAACCAATCCTAAGGTTCTAAAACCCTCTAAATCTAATGATTTTATCCATTTTTCATCTATAAATATCATTTTTAAATATCTTCATGACTTTTTGAGAAACCTAACTAAATCCTTTAAAATTAGAATAAAGAAAATATGAAGAATGTAATGAATAGATCCCACCAAGGTCGAATAGAAAATAATTGTCAAAATGGCTCTAAAACCATGTAAAATGATGCCAATATTAACTGAGAATAAAATCTTGTATGGTGAAGCTATATGTAGAACTTGCATAAAATCTTAAAACCCTCAGGAGAAAGAAACTTGTCTCACCAAAGAGAAGTTGTATAAACAATGTTTCCATTAGCCATAAAAGTAAAAGGAAATGTACATTTATAGGTGAAACTTAGACATGTCCCAACATTCTCATGCATGTGAGATATGCTTTCACTAACGAAATAAAATAACATAAACAATCTAAAATATGATATGTAGACAAAAACAAGTGGGATAAAAGTCTACACCAACATACTATAGTGCAAATATATAAAGAACATACTTTTATAATACTTATACCTAGAGTTCTACCAGTGCCTCCATTAACCTTAGTTGTAATTGTGACTACAATGACCAATATTGAGAATATGTGAGCTCCATCATCAAGTGGTGTAACATTAAAACCTCAATTTGTGTGTGTGTGTGTGTGTGTGTGTGTGTGTGTGTGTGTGTGTGTGTGTGTGTGTGTGTGTGTGTGTGTGTGTGTGTGTGTGTGTGTGTGTGTGTGTGTGTGTGTGTGTGTGTGTGTGTGTGTGTGTGTGTGTGTGTGTGTGTGTGTGTGTGTGTGTGTGTGTGTGTGTGTGTGTTGATTTTAATTGGGAATCTAGTATCAACTCTATTTTTCAAAAATGTAAATTATATTCGATAACTATGGGTGATGGATAATATTTATATGTACTCATGCATAATATGCATGAGATTTGACACTCGATTCCTATAATACAATATTTAAATATAGACTTTTCTTGTGGATGAGGAATCCCCATCCCAAGATATATATACTTGTATGCTCTACATTCTAGAAATATTATTTTTTTCAATTCAAATGAATAATAAATTGTGAGGATTATTTTTTATGTTTGTAATATGTTTTTAATGTGCTTGTCTCTTCTAAATTTTATGATTCATTCAATAATTTATATCATATTGGTATTTTAGTCTTTAGGTCATGTAGATGTGTTGTCAATATTGTTATTAAGATTATGTACTAGCTAATTTGAATGTTTTATATTTATTAATCACATTCTGCCTCTTAATATATACAATTGTAATCATACATTGGCATTAACCATTGATTATAAGAGTTAAATAATATTCAACATTTTTCCTTATACTTCTAACTATATTTATGTGTTTTATGTGTTGATATATACTTGTAGCAAGCATGAGTTTATGAATCACTCATCCAACGCATAATATAAGGTCCATTTTGGAAGTGTTTCATATATCTTTAGTTCATAAACCCTCTTTTCTTCTCTATCTTTCCCTCCTTTTTATAATTTTTCTATCTAGTCCACCTTAGCTTAGAATCCACCCAACCATATCAAGTAGAATTTTGGTTTCTTTTAGATTCCATAAAGTTGAACCATCTGAGGTAAATAACCCTTTGTTCATATTCAATCCACCAATAAGTTATTTACAAAATAAAATACCCTAAAACTCATGCGTTAGAGTGAGGTTTATTCTTGATCCTAAAACATTAAAGGATACATTGTAGGTATCTATGGTGTGCATAAAATCCATATCAATAGTAATTAAATTCTGTTGGAGCTAGGAGGACTTATGTTATTTCTTAGGAAAGATCACTTGAGTTGTGTTTTATATAACTAGAATAGTAACAATGCCCATTTTTTATAATGGTCTACTAGTCCAAACCTAACATATACATAAAAGACTTAGAAACATAGATGCATCTTATGTGACCCCAAAATGGATACTATTCCTTAAGCATAAGAGGTTAGCTTCCCCCTTATATGATATCCCTAGCCTAGTTAGTTGGTTTTGTAATTATTGTACCCAGAATCATCCATGACATGCTTAGGAGCCTAAAAAAGTGTCTTCTTTAATTTTCACCATTGGTTGGAAGGATTAATAAAGAAAATAGAAAGGATTTCAAGACTAATTTGTGGATATTAAACATGGTCTATGAGGATTTGGTGTGCAAACATTTTCATTGTACATTGAAAGATGTGGCTTATGACTAGTTCCTTAATATCCCAGAGGATTGAATCACTTTATTGGACTAGTGTCAAAATACATTTTTGTATTAATTTGGGCAAGACACTAGCCCAAGTATCATATAACATAACTTTGAAATAATGAGAATAAAACCTAATAATTTAATCATTTCCTTTAATGGAATATTTCAAAAGATGTATATCTAAGTAGATGACGACTATATACCCAATGCTGCATTAGCCCTTGAGATGTATAATAATGACTTAAAATATATGCCAAATTTTTTCTTTCATAGAGCATTGAATATTAACTCACTACCATTATCCTATTTATAATCTATGAATATTGATAGAATGTTGAATCTCTAGTTACAAGCATTCACCATGCCCAATATAAATCCAAAATTCTCAGACTTGAATCCCATTTAGAATGTTATGTATCACAATAAAAAATATGTATATACACTTTTAAATTTATTCCATGCCCCACATAATCATAACCTCTATTTTATGAACAATCTTGTGTTAACATCTAGTCTAAAAAATTAGAACCAAGCCATGATACTAGTTAATGTTGCTACCACATAATGTAATTATTCTAATTATACAAAACTAGAACTAGATGCTATCCAGAATATGTTATTAAAATTGATCATTTAGCTCCTAATAATGTAAAATTTAATGGGAAACACCATGGGAAAAAATAACAATCATAACTTCACATTCTAGATGTAGAACAAACGTTTCAATAGATCTAGGAATATCACAAAACAAAAACCACCTAATAAGATTTATGAAATAAATATCTTGGAAGAATATCTACCTAATTCGTAATGTATTCATAATAAAACAAAACATGATGAGTTTGAGTGTATACAATTTTACACTATTTTTAAATATTGTAAATATAAATAGATAGGTATAAAAATTCTTCAAAGATACCAAATCCATCTTCTTCCACTGCTTCAAATCCATCTAGTACTATAATGATGTTGGATACATATGAACTCTAGTTTGAAGTTGAGGATTAAAAATATCTATAAGATAATATATATGAGATCCATGCCTTTTAGAAATTTCAAATTAATAATTTAAATTTTAGAAACAAAGTCTAATAACCTCTCCCAACATCCATGCATCTGAACAAGAGTGCAACTATTCCTCTAAATCTAAAAGTTAATAAGAATCCACCCCCTCCAAAGGTAAATGATAAATAATAGGATTTTCAATAAAATAATAAAATTGAATATGATATAGTTATCTATATGAATAAAATTAAGGCCAATATAACTATTCATGATCTACTTTAGATTACTAAGCAAAGAGAACTATTATTGAAATCAATTAATAGAAAGCCATATGTTGACAAATCCAAAGCTACACATAATTATTTGGTTATTAATTGAAACAAACCTAAGGTAGCACTTTTGATATTGAATTTAAGAATTTTTGAAATTAATTTGCATAATTTTATGGTAGACTCAGGTGCTTCATCCAATGTCATGCCTACAAATATTTCTAACAAGTTAGCATTTAATTAGGACAAATTGAAGAGGATGTTTTACAGTTAGATAAAAATCTAATCCTAGTTTTTAGGTAGTTACCAAAATTTCAAATATAATTAAATTTAGATCCATGTATCCAATATTATATTGATACTATATTCATTTACATTCTTGAGTCTTATGGTCTACTACTGAGTCGTTATAAGTAAAAGACATTGAATGGATACATGTTAATACATTTATCACTCTTGGGTACCCTAGAAATTACTATCCAATTACATTCAAGTTGACCAAAAACTAAAGGTGAAGTACCTAATTATAGAATATATTGAGAGAAATTAATGGGCCAACTTTTTATCCTCACATGTAGGTGTTTATACATATCCTACAAAACATGAACCTTGTGAACAATGGTTTGAATGTCCTTCACAATTGCCGACTCTTCATTTTAATGGTGTTATATCTAATCAAGCCTCTATTATTTTCATAAATTTGATTAACATATATGGGAAGTAATATATCACTACATATAATTTTAAATTCCCTTAAAATAATAATCATGAAGAGTATCAATCTCACATTTTAGGCTTATATTTTTTACTAGAACAAAACATTAAGCAACTGTTGATATTTGGAAATTTTAAACTAGTTATTAACCAAATCGAAGGAAAATATCAGCATAAAATTTCATTCTTGAAAAGGTATAATCAAATGCCTTGAGATATAATTGAGTCATTAGAGGCATTCAACATCAAATCTATTCCAATCAAATAAAATTATACATCATATTTTTTAGACACTTCAATTGCCAATCAAAAAACACTCAAAGAATATAAAAGGAAGTTTTCTATGAAGTTAGTTCATTATCCCTCAATCCCATATAATGTGGATAAATTTTAATTATTATATGATGATTAAAATATTATATAATTTATGAATAGTTTTAGAGCCTTTGAATCTCAAATAATAGATGAAAATGATTTTGATGATATGAACATACAATACTTGAGAGATGATGTTATCTAATTGCTCAAATAAAATTGGATACCTATGAGAGTGGTAACATTAGAAAGTGATTTTGACATGTATCTAGAGACCCAAAAATATAAAAAATAAAAATAAGGGAATTTAATTTCATCAAATAAAATTTGGGAAATGATGAACATCCTCAGTATGTAAACATGGACATGGGTTTTTATAAGAATAAGAAGGCAAGACTAAATAACCTGTTGATAAAATACATGGATGTGATTACTCAAATGTAAAAAGATATGAAAATATTTTATCTTGGAGTGATTACACATACCATTACTTTGAATAAATGAGGTAGGTATTTCATGTAGTTAAAAAGGCTAGTGAATCCAATTTTATAACCCCTCATTTATAAAATCATTTAGAAGATATTAGACACTAAGATTGTATTCCCAATTAGGTATTCCACTTTGGTTACCAAATTAGTGTCTATGATAAAAAAAGAATGGTGAAATTAGGTTGTGTGTTGATTTAAATAACCTAAATATAGCATCAAAATAATATAACTATGATTTTACCTCCATCGATGAATTAATTTAGATTTATATTGGTGCTAAGATGATGCAATTTTTTATATGGTTTCCTAGGTTGTACTCAAGTATTAGTAGAAGTAGAGTATCAAATGAATACAACTTTTACCACCAAATGGAGAAATATTGTATAAAAAGGATGCATTTTAACCCAATTAATGAAGGATCAAATTTACATTAGTTCATATACTTTAATTTTATAGGATTAATTATAAAATACAAAATCATTTACATGGACTATATTACTATGTTTTTGGAGAACAAAGAAGACATTTTGAATTATTTATAAAAAGTATCTAACAAGTGAAGAAGATATGGAGTGTCACTAAATCTAAATAAAATCATATTTGGAGTTACATAGGGAAAACTACTATGACATGGCAATGCCAAAGACATGATTTTTATTTATACAAAATGAATATAAATAGTTCAAAGATATCACCTTATATCAATAAGAAGGATTTGAGTCTTTTTATGGAAGGATAAACTTTGTACAAAATTTCATGTATTGATTCAGAAATATTTTCAAGCCATTATGATAAATTAAGATGATAAAATGTAATGGAAAACTAAATCCAAGAAGGAATTTCAATATATTAAACCTACAATTGCTCAAAATTCAGTCCTGGTTAGCCCTAATTTTACTAAAATAATATTTTTGTATTCATTTGCTTTAAAATAAACTATAAAAATAACAGTCACAAAAAGGTAGATGATACTGAACATATAATTTCCTTATTGAATACTAATATGAAGGGTTAAAAAATTAAATATTCAATGATAGACAATCAAACATATGCCTTAATCAAAGAGATAAAAACATTTAGGCACTAGATTATCTAAAATAAGACATATGCTATCATTCTAGTCCTAACTAATATATTCACACTTTGACATAATGAATTGGGCACAAGAAAATGTAAATGGATGTTGAAACTACACAAGATGGTACAAGGCCAAGAAATTATCTAGATCATGACAAAAATATATTCTTGTATTTTCATCAAGTAGATAAATGAAGAACAGGTACGAAAGGTGACTAGTATGCCCATATTATTAACTACCTATGTATAGGTATATGCCCTCTTAAACTAAATGAAGAGTAAAGGTAAGATGTCATGCTCAAATCAACTCATTACATGATTAAAAAGTGAGGTTTATATAAGACTAATTATGAGTGCATCTATTTGATGTGTGTCTCAATGGAATAAGATTTAGACATTGTGGTTAATTTACATTCGAATATAGTTAGTGGACATCCATCCATAAATGTTATAGCTCATGAAATACAATGAATATGATATTATTCAATTCATATTTTTAAATATGTTCATAATCATGTCACCACATGTTAGGGATGTAAAGTAATCATAAAATTGAAGTACACACTGTCATGCCATTACATCCTATGATTTAAGGATGTCCTTTTTATCAATGGGGTCTCAAATTTGTTAGAGTGATCATTCTAAATTATTCATATGGAGTTAAATTGGTTTCAAAAACTATTGATTATTATACCAACTGAACCAACACTATAGCTACAAGTAATTCTAGAGATCAAGATGTGATTAAATTTTAATAAAAAATATATTAATTATATTTAAAACTATAATTTATTTAGTATTTGATATTGTTCTAGCATTTCAATCTATATAATTTACTGAGTGGGCCTATAATAATCAGATTGACATCAAGTTTTCTTATAATTAATATCCATAAAGGAATGAATTTAATGAGTCTAATAATAAAATTTGAAGGTGAAATATTTTTAAAATATGCAAAGTCTACTAATAATCAGATTACCATCAAGAAATAAACACAAGACAAACCAATATAATTGCATATATTTTTAAAATATGCACTATGGGCAGACATAACAAAGCATAAGAAAGCCTTTGGGGCTTCAACATTACTTCTAATGTGTGGATAATAACCTGTGTTTCATGTTACTTTCAAAATACCAATATATAAATTTATGTAAGCTTAAATGAGAGAGGATGAGAGAATCAAGTCTAGGTTACTAGACATATTACATATTGAGGATGCATAAAAAAAATCATTGTATATCTTTAACAAGCACTAAGACAATATCAAAAGGTGGTTCAATAAAATATCCTAAATCAAGTCATTCAATATTTTACACTTGATGATTTTATGGGATAAGGAACATGAAAATAAAGGACAACATGATAATTTCACTCCTTTATAAATTGGGCCATATCAAATCTTTGTGATTTTGGTAATAATGATTTTAACTTAAAGGACTTTCAATGTATGATCTTGCTTTTCCAGTGTATGGTAGTTTCTGAAGTAGTATTTCATGGCTGCTCCAACTGTAAATTCTTAGAAATGACTATGAGTTATACCATAATGATAGGGGTAAATTAGGTTGTTTCTTTATAGATTAGATTTATCACTTTCCTAGATTATATTTCTCGATTTCATAGGTTTTATTTCCCATTTCCAACATTTCATGATTTATAGGGTAGTTATTTTACTTTCATAAACTAATTTGATTCAATTCATAAGAATTCAATGATTTTGTAATTTTATCAAAATTATCTTAATAGAGGGGATAATTAACATAAAAAATTTATTTGTGAAGGATATTCTCAACACATTAAAGATTTTGAATCAAGGTATGTGTCTTGATTGATCATAAAGTTTTGTTTCAATCAGATAGGTATATCAAACTATTGAAGGATGCTATGAGGTTTCCATGCAAATGTTAAAAATAATTGTCATTCTAAAAGATTGACTACACATAATATTTAATATTTTTTTGAGAGATAATACAAATTGAATAAAGTCAAATAATTAAGACTTACCTGATTAGAGGAAGAAAATTCCTTTCCTATAGACCAAGCCAGTAATGGTTCCCAAGCCTTCTTCCAAGAATGGTTCAAAAAAATAAACAAATAAACTCATGGAAGAAATGTGATTCAAGTATCTTTATCAGGCTTATTGATGTTTGATTGGTACTAGAGCAATGTTTAAAGTGAAATAATAGGTATATTTGTCTGGGCTATGGACACCTAACTGGAGCATAAGAATTCCCAACTTCCCTTATTTTAGTACATCAAAAATAAATAGTTTAGATAAATAAGATCAATACAATGTTCATCCTTACCTATCTCTTTGATAAAACTATCATAACAAAGAGGAGTGAATTTACACAAATTACACGTAATATAGATACTGATGAGGGTTAAAATGTTGCATGATTGAATTTGGAGCCTCTTTTAATATTGTAATTTATTTATTTATTTTTGGTAAAGGTTGAAGTTTTGTTTGATTAGATAAAGATTATAGGTTCTCAAATACTTTAAAGTATTTCCCCATTGAGTTTATATTTGTTGTGACCAACACACCCCACCTTCAATATTTTTAGATGGGGATGTAATTTTCAATTAGAAATTTCATGATCATATCTAATGTATTGCATGTTCGGGTCTAGATCATACATAAATAATATTACTTTCCTAATATGTTTTTTTCTCTACTATAAAGGCTTTATGTAGGACTCTATTACAATGTTAAGTTGATTTGCATATTTTGGATCATATCAAACTTTGGCTATAATATTTTTTATATGGATATCGTAGACCTCATATTTTAAAATTAAAAAATGTGACATTTAAAGGTTTAAAATTACAGTTTCTTTCAGATATTTTGTGAACTCTTTATGCCTATTCAAAGTTAATTGTTGGGTAGAATTGGTTATAATAATGATTTATTCGAATAATTAAGTAATCTAATGTGTTTCTTTAATTTATTACTATGTATAGATATAAATCTTGGACCTAATATTATAATATATT
The DNA here is from genome assembly GCA_037957365.1 of Torreya grandis. Lineage (NCBI taxonomy): Eukaryota > Viridiplantae > Streptophyta > Pinopsida > Cupressales > Taxaceae > Torreya > Torreya grandis. Next base: position 219,231 of record JARHVA010002437.1, on the reverse strand, counting down.
GATACTAAGCTTTATCTAGATTCTTTGATTGCAATCTTTGAAGTTCTAAGTCTACTATTCATCCAAGCTAGTGAGAATAAGCCAAACATCACAGTCATGCTTATCTGTGATTTAAAAGTCAAAGATGTTATATATAGATTAATCTATGCACATGACCAAGCAATAGACATCCACATTGCATCATTTTATAAAAATGTGTTTGGTAGATTATTACATAATTTTCAAAGCTTTTGTACCTTTCAGTGAAATGAGATTTCTCCACATGTCACAACCCTAGTAAATTGTACCCTACATGATCAGAGTATATAGTAAAAACATAAAAACACATATAATAATGGAAATATTTTATAGGGAATCATCTTGATAGTTCATGCCCTACAAGAGCATAGTACAAAGGTCAGATCTAAGGCTAGTGAAAATATTCTATGTGACATCATCCTAACAACCCATAGTCTAGGATAGTAAGGTACACAGTCAAAATTTAGTGACAATTCTAGTGAAATGAGATTACTCCACATGTTGAAATACTAATAACACACAATTTACATAATACAGAGTAAATATTTACATGCTTAGGGTAAGTGAACCCCCATGATCTTACAAAGTGACATTATGCTGGGGACTTGTGGCCAAAATCTTAAGGTACAAAAAATAGGGTTCAATACCTAGCAGATAAGTGATATGTCACCACGTATCTCTGAAAAATTAAGTAATTATAAAATAATACATATGTCGTCAAAATTAAAGTTTAGAAGTGTAAAATGAAGACATATGCCATGTTAAGATGAAAATGCACCTAAAATTAGTGAAAATATGCAACATATAAACAAGAAATCCATCAAAATTTGACAATGTAAAATTAAAACTCAAATGGGAAATGAATAAGTGGGTACAAAATTAATAGACATTATTTTTAGTTTATTTTGCATGAATTTGAAATTCATTGCATTCAATTCTAATATACAAGTAACTTATTTAGGTTATAAATCATGGTTTTATTACAATTCCCTCTTATTGTCTTGTGAATTTTATAAATTTTAGATCCCTAATAATTAAAATACTTCATTTTTTATAGATAACTTAAATTAATTACACATTATTAATGTATTCATTATCTCAAGCTCCTCCTCCCTCTGCATTGCCCATTATAGGTGTGATTAAACTCATGGATACAATGTTTGATTTAGTAGCATTGAAACACTTGTTTAAACATTACTCAGTGATATGGATAGAATTGGATGCCACAAAACCATACAATGTAAGGGACCAACTATCTACTTTTGTATAACTATATAAGGATGAAATTTTCACCATTAAGGTGGTAGAACTACATAATGCTAATGTAAAATTAGAGGTAATGACTTACATCAGTCATATCTATGATTTATTTGTAAATGGTAGAATTTATGGGAAAATACTACACTACCAGCATAATACAACCCCTATAGCCTACATTATTGAAAATGTGGTCAAGAAGTAATATAGGATCCCTAATCCTGAAATAACGTAGGGGTAGATTATGGTTAATTAATGGACACTCAAAAATTAAATCAACGATAAATTAAATAAATGGGAATATAACCCAAGAAATTTTGTAATCAAAGGTGCATCTTCTTCCATTTTCATGGATATTTTCAGGCTATGAAAAATAATTTTCATGGCCCTACTAATTTTATTATACAATTATCCAAGTAAATTTATTATGTTCATGAGATATGGGTCCCATTTCTGGACATTATTTTGTGTTTGGATAATGTTTTTTAACCTTGGAGATATAATTTTCCCTAATTTGATAAACCAAATCAACAACTCATAAAATTTAATAGATGGAATTTTTTACATGATGTTATAATTTTTAGATGCCATAACTACTATGGTTCACCCATCCTATGTAGAATACTTGGATCCATCCACACAATACCCAAAAAATAGGGTTTGTGATGAATTCAATATTCTTCACATCTACAATTTTAGGAGGAATGTTTAGAGACTCACATAAACATTTTATTATATGGTGTATATGGCCATCTATGGTTAGAGTACACACAAGTTGTCAAGATATATTAGGAGAAGTATTTGGAAAATTTGTGATTATTGGTATTACCCTAGTTTCACTATAATTAGTATTAAGGGTACTAGGTGTATCCTTTATATTTTACACATACTATTATAGATAAGTATTCGAATAATAAATTTCTACACAATTGTATGATTATGTGGATATTGAACTTAAGTGTGCTAAATGAAGAAGCCTGCATCTAAACCCTCTCAATATTGGCCACATAAAATGCACCAAGTTGGATTGACTCAATTTTGTGGGAAAAATTAGAATCTATTATGACTTGAAGAGGGCACCATTTAGGTATTGGGATCCTAGGAAGAAGGTCATGGAAAACCTAGATATATACGATAAGGTAAGAATATCCTATGTGCATCATTCATACAATCATGATTCTATTTTTTTTTAATGATTTAGGTGATAGTGAATTTTATATTTAAATTCACAACATTGGAATGTCCATTAAATTATCCTAAATGATCCATTATGATCCTACTATCATAGAGGAATATACAAAGAAAACAATACAAAAGAATGGACCTCAACACTAGTTCACGATCCTTATCCTCAACTAGAAGTAAAAGCAGGAACATAAATTATTAATTAGATGCATCTAGGGAGACATACCCAAAAATATTATCTAATATCTTAGGAGGTCTTTCCACACCTCCAAGTGTAACTACTTCTCAACCTATAGCTGTTTTAAAGAATCTAAAATTTTTCATAAATCATAGGGACCACTTTATTTTTCACCCTTTACCCAATTAACATTGGAACCAAAATTATGTCTCCCCTCATTTATTTCATAATATCATGATATTTCTACTCCCTTTTCACTATTTTATACCATGGTTCCACCAATAACCATTGTCTTTCCCACTCCACTTCCTCCACTTGCCACCACTTCATCCCATTAATTTTCCATTCCACCCACATCATGTCCAAATATTATTTATAATAGGCAAGCATTGGTGACATATCAAAGGAATCCTAAGATCCCTCATTTATCTCCAAAAGTTATATAAGAATAAAAAAGCATTTTTAAAGGTCTAGTTGTCAAAGGGGGACCTATTCACAATGAGTCGACATATGAGTAAGCCAAAGTAGGACCAATCAAAGAACAAGAAGGAAATGAGTTAGGAAGAAAATAAATTTATGAATAATCAACTATGGAACAAGAAAAGGCTGGTTCAGTCAAGACATACCTAATATCAAAAGATAACAACAAATAAAAGGATATAGAGTATGAAGAAGGGTCTATATAAGAGGTTTGAGCCCATGAAGTTACATAATTGGCCACTCCTCTAAGATATCCACCTAAAAATGCAGATCAAAAAATAAAGAACGTTTTTGAGACTACATTGATCTCTACATAATAGCAAAAGAAGGAGCCAAATCCCAAGGAGAACCCAATTATTATTGATGCTCCTTCAGTTATTGATAGGCGTCTCACAAATAGACTTAAATTCAAATTTTTTAATTGAACAAAGTACAACAACAACCTTCATAATTAAAATTGTCATTATTTATGTTGATTGAGTGATGGCCAACCATTAATTTTAAGTAAAAAAAATATTGATTTTTTGGTTTATATTACAATTAGAATTAATAAAGCTAAAATAATATCATTCTCTCATTCATTACATTCTTTCATTTTTTATTATCCTAGTCCACTTAAGAGGACCCATGCACTGACAATGCTAATTTTGAAAACCATTACCCATGGTTCTTTAAATTTTGCTTGAGCTACTACCATCCAACCAACTAAGAGTTAAAATACTAGTGAAAGCCACTGTTAATCTCCTATAACTCATACATCTACTAATGAATCCAATCCATAGTTTTCTAAAACAAAAAAGCAAGTGTATTTTGAAGACCTAGCATCTACATAGATTTGGTTGCATGAGTTACTCCTTATAGGCCATATACATAGTTAGGTCCAATTTATTTGGATACCAGAATATATCTTTTCTATTGTATTAATATGTAGGACACCTAAAAATACCAATTACATTATTTAGGCACCTCCATAAAATAAGGTCATTGTATGAAGAAAGGCTATCCTATTTTTTCTCGAATTGGTAGTATCTTATCCTACTACCTATCCTGCTCCAAAATCAATACTCACATAAATTTAATCCTCTCATTACACCTATACATGTACAAATCCTA
>JARHVA010002437.1:175000-205000 GCA_037957365.1 Torreya grandis | reverse complement strand
TATGGGCAAGTCAATGTGAGATTGGTGATAACCTCTTCACCCTTATAATTGAGGAAATGATGTTCAATATATATTGATTAACTTGTATGAGAAAGTCATCAATATATTATTATAACACCATAACCTTAGGAAGATTGATATTTAGGCTTAAACCTAGATGACTAAATAAGGTGGGAGTATTTGATTTACATTGGTAAATCAATAAGGCTTGGGATCTTTGATTATGAGGGAGCATTTTGAGCTAAAATAAGAGATTGATCTTCTTAGAGTATATGGTATCTTTTGATTTAAATGTAGAAGCATGTGGCTTCATAAATCTCAAAAGTCTTAAAGTTAATACGTGTATGTGGAACATTTATTTTGATCATTTCTTGCATCTATATGCTTTTTTCAATCAAGGATATCTTGTGCATATATGATGGTTATTTTAATCATGGATATCTTTGATTGCATGAGGATGTTATGATAGCTATGGATATGTTTTACGTCCATGCGAATGTTAATTAAAATTTGGTTGAATTATGCATCCATGAGGCTAGTTATTTGGAGCTTGACTACATTTTGACATAGATGAGGATGTCTATTGTGATATTGGATATGTGTTAAGTATATGAGCATGTTTATTGTGAGTTGAATTTAAATTTTTGATTGTAATAAATTGTAATTTTCTTGGTAATGATTTAGCATTCACATTGTTCCTTAGCTAAGCCCACTCTTTTCCTAAAGTAGTATTTCATCAAATCAAGCATCATCATTCAACCGTTAACTATTGGATTAATTTAATTAAAAGAATAGCCATATAAAATTGTTATTGGAATCATGAGGTAATGCCTTGGTGTCCATTGCTAGCTTACATGAGCAACCCATTTGATGATGCTGAGGTATAGCATCTCAAGATGTCCAAGGATGCGTCTTAAACCTAGAAGGCCTAGTGGGTGAGTGTGACTCACTTGCTTGGGAAAGTAGAGAGTTTTGTGGATATCTTATTGCTATCAATAGTGTCAGCCATCTATCCATGATGTAAAAAAAATGGGTAAATTTATGAAACTCATGGAGATATATTTCATGGGATTTTTTAGAACACAACCTTCCTTGAGATAAGGTGACCCTAATCCAAGATCCCTAGGACTCATCATGTTCTATTATATAACACATAATTGGTGTCATTTGGATGGCCTCTATATATTAGGTGACCTGATGTGAATCGTCGACCCTTGTGATTCACCATCATGTGTGTTAGTTGTTATGATGTTAAAATACCTTGGTGTAATTATTAGAACACTTGAGTCATGTGTGTATGACCTATTTCATGTGATTTCCTTTTGTATGTAAAATTGTATGTGTTGTGTAAACTTTACTTTTAATTTATTATATTAAATCATGTAAATTGGTATGTACACTATACTATGTGCATGTAGTTAACCTTGTGAGTTTGATTTTTATTCTTGATATCAAAATTATTGTTTGGGCACTTATATAAATGATGACATGTTATTAATTATGGAATGTGTGAATACTGGTAAATTAGTTGGGTAAAGAGATCTACCATTTCTTAAATAATTCCTGTGAACCTTACTTTTATATATGATTTTAAAATTATTGTTTGAGGATTTTGGGTACATATCATATAATAAATGTGAATTTGTTTCATTAAAAAACTGGTAGGTGGTAATGGGGCCATAAGCTACGCTTGGAATGTATATTTACCTCTTGAAACCAACTTTTATTGATTGAAATATGCCAATGTATAATGTTGTATTATGTGGTGTAATCTGACATCACTACTCTAGTATTGAGTATTAGTGTAAGTATGAGGTTAAGGGTAAAGAAGCTCTGTATCCTTAATGGATAGACTGGGTATGGGCCACGAAGTGGAGTCTCTCGTAGGCTGGAAATACACTTTTTATTTTTGTATAAGTATCCACCTAATTCATTTAAAATGTGCACCACACATCCCACAAATTAGCCATCGAAGTTTCATACATAATAATCAATTTATATATCTAGTATTCCTTTAACCACCTCTTGATGGTTGTGGTAAAAGCAACCTTTATGAAAAATTATTATTTAATGCTTGTGAAACATTATCTGGTCCTAAAATTTGGACATTTATGCTAATTGACAAGGTGGTACTTATTGAAATGCATTCATGTGTTGGCATGTAAGTGAAAACTTGCTATGGTTCAAGTATTATTATTTTTATACCTATTATAGATATTCATGGATGAATATTTATATTTTGTTTTAGAAGCATAATGGGAATTTATGCTAATTCAATTCTTTAAAAGAGAAACACAAATCCCTAATCAAGTGGTGTTAGAAATCCTAGGTACCCACTTGACTCTTGGATAGAGTGACGAAACTTTAGTAATTTCCATAGATGGATTATTTTTTGATGGTAGGATTGGTATCTCTAGACCATCATGTGAGCGAACATGTAATAGAGAACATACTACAAGCCTTTAGGTTGTATGTGATACTTGATATGACTTATCTAATGTTTAATGTGGTTGTTGTGGGACACTACACTAACCTCTGAATGATTGATGATGTAGTGAAGTAAGCATAACAATATGGATTACTACCCTTATGTAAGGACATTATATAATGAATGTTATTAATATTATGCATGTGGCATAATGTTTTAGTGGAAGATTCCACTCTTAATTTATAATCTAGTTACAATCCATTTGGGTTGGATGATTGCAATAGTTAACTTCATGTTGTAGGTCTGTGCGTATTTAACCCAAGTGATTAATAACTTTTTTAAAGTTTTTATATTCAAAAGTACTACTATGATTTACTCAATTAATTTATAGTTAGAAAAACTATAACTATATTTCTTTCTTGGGAGTGTCATTATCACCCTTGTTGGAAAGCATTTTAAGGTAAGTGTAAATTTTTATGTTTAGAACACTATATGCTCATGATGTTTAATTAATCACCTTCATAAATAAATGTAATGGTTAACAACAACAATTTTGTATTGGAATTAACTTTTGTTGCCATGGAATTTTGTAGTTTAAGAAAAACAGTTTTTGTTAGGTGAACCTATTTGTAGATGGCTTTAGAAATTTCTAATGTTATTGATGGCCTTTTAAGGCATGAGATTGGAAATGTTAGAACCAAGTTAGGATTTTTGGGTGGAATATTCCACTATATTGTGTTGCATAATTGTTTTTATACCATATCAGTGTTGTAAAGGACACATGAAGGCAAGAAGGAGGCCATTACTCAAACTAATGTAATGTAAAATGGTGGCTATCATAATGGTAGAAAATAAGAATTTCATCAAGATGAAGTTGAGGTATTAACATCCCTCAATGTGTAGAGAGATTGTGAAGCAATATTTATTTATTTAGCTGGACATTTTTTGAGAATATTATTCTTGACTGTTGATAGTCATTGGGATGGGTCCTATTTAAGGAGGGAAGGATGTCATGAACCAACCTTGTGGCCTCTTCAGATACTTGATTATGTCCCATTTCAAAAAAAATATATATTATTTATACTAATGATGGTTGATACTAGTTCTATTTTAGATGTTGAGATATGATATGCCTTTGGTAGTTGTTGTGATTTGTTATGTCATATTGGATGCTCATAATGGATCTATTCTATCCTAATATATGTATATGCTACTTGTATTGGATTTATTTTATCCCATTATATATAGGTTGCATCATTTTAGTGATGTTATTATATGTTATTTCTTTAGCATGTCATAATGATGCATATTGACATTGATTACTCATGAAGTTGTGGCTATGTTCATAAGGCATGCTTGGGGTCATGGTCATCAGTATCAACTCTAGTTTTTTTACAACTATATATGACTATGTTTAACTATTATTTAATTATTAATGGCTCATTTGAATTCATTATTGATTGTTATTTATATCAACATCATTATGGTACTATTGATGTCTTATTTGGTGGATGTAGTAACCAGACCACGAGTTAGGCATGATGATGGGTTTAGACACCTCGAGTATATTCATGATGCATTTGAGCAATAAAAATATCACTCTAACAGGTATAACATGTATTAAATGATATCGAGACACTTTTTTATGTTTTTAATTTTTTTATTACTTTTTACATTTTCTAGTCTTGTCTCTCTCTTGTGTGTGTGTGGCTTGTTATGTTCCTTATTTGGAATTAATGTTTCATACTTAATTTCCCTCCTTGGCATAGTTGATATTTCATTACTAAGCCATAGTGAAATGGATTCTCTTAGTGTCCTAGTTGGTTTAGGTTAGACTAGACTCATATAGGTCTCTTGACCTTGGAAAACATCCTTATCAACCTCCTTCATGGGTGATTGACTACTGAGAGCTTTGATCAACTTGAGGGATTTGTCAATTGTTATTATTGTCAATTTTTTAATTTACAGGTTGAATTTATGATTTTTATTAATTATAATTATTTTTGGTGGTTTTGTTGATAATAATAATTATTATTTTAATGATTTTCACTAATTTTATTGTTAATCAATTTAATGATTTTTTTATCTAATATTTATTTAATGAATTTGTTATTATTATTTTGAAAGACTTTATTGTCTATTGTTACAAATAATTGATTTATGTTTTTGCTAATTATTTATTTTATAAGATTTTTTTTTTTTTTTAATTAATAAACTTAGGGAATGAGAGGATGATTTTGTTTTATTTTAATATTGTTTTCATCCTTCTTGGTTAGGCTACGTTGACATACCCCAAGTTTTTTTTTTAAAATTTATTATTTGTTTCTTAATCATTTTCCCCATTTCTGAAAGGAGTATGGCTATGGGTCAAAGTGGGTGGAGTGCTTGGTGTGGGAGAAATAATAGGGTAGAGGAGAAAATGGAGTTTATGGCCAATCAGGGGCCTACATTGTGAAAATTAGAGGGGCCATTATGTGAAAAATGTAGCCTACTACAGAGGGTAGCGACTCTTTTAGCCATGATAGTTTCTAAATATTTTGGGTATGATACACAACTAATTTTATAGTGGGTATTTTGTTTATTGCATTATTTTATGTAATGAAATGGAGTATAATCATTCTAGATTCATGGGGAAGTCATTAGGCTTCCCTATGAATTTGTAATGGACTTGAATTTCTTCAATTTCAAATACATCCCTTCCTGGGCACTATAAGACTATTTTGACTTACTTTGTGATTACATTTTAAAAAAAATAAAGGAAGCTTTAAATATTAGGATTTATATTTTTATGTTGTTTGTTATGGGGGTTTTAACCCCGAACAATATATTAAATGAGAATGTTTCTTTATTTGCTTAACCCTACATGGGTGTAACAAGGTTATCTTGTCAGTATAAATTAATATAGTTGTAGGGTTTTATTCTATGGGCAGGTTTTTTTGAAGATTTAATGCCTTCCTTTTGTGTATTTTTTTTCATGCTTGTTACACTAGAAAGCATATTTAATTATGTATGGATTTTTCAAAAGCTTGGTGTCTTCCTTTTATATGACTCCATACAAGATTGATTAGTTATATATCATATGTAAATAAGGACATTTTTTATGAAGCTTGATGCCTCCCTTATTAGTGATTCTATTTAATCTTGTTTTACTAAATACCATATGTAAATAAGAACAAATTTTTTGAAATTTTGATGTCTTCCCGATTTATGATTCGATTAATGCTTTGAAAAGTCTTTGTTGTCTCTTAAATCCATACCTATATTATGCATGTCACCCTTCTATATTTTAAATTTAACTTATCATAAAATTGATTTATCTATGCTAATTATAACCTCTATTTTAATCATATTGTTGGATTAGGTCTTTCCTCAATCTGTTAGGTTAAAATTACCCATCTTGGGCTACAAAATGTTTTATTATGAGTTGATTTATTGAGGTTGCATAATATTCATTAAATATTTGTTGAAATACTATAAGCAACTAAATGTTGGATATACATGGCTATTTTAAAGCCAAACCAAGTTATTTTATATTAATAAATTATATGTATTCCCTCTTTTGACTCAATTGAGTTGATTTGGTGGTTTTGGTTTGGACTCTTTATGTTTAATTATCTTATGCTCAGGTAAGCCTCTTGGGTTGAGAAATACACTTGGATAAACCTTCCAGTATTGATAAATGAATATGGTAGATCCTGATAGATGGTCTAAAATCATCTTTTATAAAGATTCAAGGTACACCATGGGTATTTATTAGGCTAGTTGATTTGATAAAGTGTTATGGTTTTATGTTTAATGAATTTCTCCCCTTGTCCTTTATTTACTATTCTTATAAGTTTTTACTAGTGGTTCAGAATCTTTTATATACCTCTTACCTTGTCTGAATACTTGATTGCCAAAACTGTCCACCAAGTTGATGGTTGGGGTGGTAAGGGGGAATTATGGTTGGGCTCAAAGGGATGGTTTTGAGGGGTGTCCTCCTTACCATGTTCATCCTCTTCAATTAATGCACCTAAATTTTGTATGAAAACTCATCTCTTGTTCATGTCTATCTATGTATGATGTTGGTGTGTTGGATTCTGGTTGGCTACCCATTTTGTGTTGTGGTTCCATTTTATTAATTTATGTAACCTTGTAGCATTATTATGTTGGATAAAGGATAATATTATATATGATGTTATCTGGTGACACTATCGTGACATGGAATGCCAATTGATTATATAGACTCACCTCTTGTTTATGACAATAACATGATAGTATTTAGTTTTATTTAGAGATATCGTAATTTTTGAGACATATCTAGTAACGTGTTAGACTTTGGATTAAATTAGTAACCATAGACAAAGTATGAAGCCTTTTATGTGATTAATGCATATTATTATTATTATTGTTATTATTATTATTAGTATTATTAGTTCATATTTTCATGAATTAGAATGAACTAAGAAATTAAGGTGCATCTATACAAGTTAGTTATTTTTGAATATATGGAGGTGAAATTGATACTAAATAGATGTTGTGTTGTTTATGTTATACCTAGAAATCACGACTAACATATGGGTCTACCTTATGGATGATAAATGTTTACTTCTTTTGTTATGGTTCAGGTTTAATATTGTCTCATTTTTATTGTATGATAGATATTAATTTGTGGCACTATTACTTGAAAACATGATCTATGGTATGTTATAACTGGTGCTAAATCATCCATAGTAGCTATATTGTGCAATCAATTATCTTAGTGGTAAAAAGAAATGTGTTTTCACTATTTTAGTTGGTTGTCCAGATGGTTTTGGTATCATTTTAAGTGAGATTATTTCTATTGCTTAACCAATGAAATAAAGCCTAATTGATGACCTTCTCTATATGGGTATTTATTATTGGTTGTGGTTCTTACCCATAAGGGTAATGAATGCCATAAACTACTGGAAAGTTACCTAAATTTTATTTTTCAATTGTTTATAATTCATCCCTTGATTAATACAAGGATTTTTATATTGTTATTAATGCATTCATGAGGTAGATAGTCATTGGTTATAGTGGATGTGGGTGCTTAAAATTTCTATTCTTACCTTTGGCATTGAATTCTTAGTATGCTTTATATTTTCATCATTAAATAATAAATAATCCTTGAGAATAGATATTAATCCCTAAATTGGGATGAGGATCCAATATGCTATGTGAGATTATAATGCTTACATCATGATCTATGGCTTAATATTCCACCTTAGTAATGCTTTTTAAATCATAATTTTCCTTATTGGTCACTCATATTAATGGTTAAAATTACATAAGTAATTTATTTTTGCATGAGCATACACATGTTAATTGAATTGAGTGAATGCCTATGTTTTATCTAGTAACATGAGATTACAACCAAAGGACAAAGTAAGCATTATTTAGGTGTAATACCCCTATGGCTAGCTTGCATAATGATATATTAGTATCATGAGAATTAATTTGGATTTATAACGCCATTTGTATCTTATCCTTTTCGATGCTCACATGTGTGATGTCATCCGACTCAAGCTAAGTGTATTATTTATCATATAATTTAATGAGAATAATTATTTCTTCATGGAGTTACATCGTAGGTGTTCCCTTTGTCATGTAATGTAAGTATGGTGAAATTATCGTAAAGAACTTCTGATCATGGTATAGTGATCAATGGTGGTTAGCACAAGGAATAATAATTTCTTGGGTGATTCCCTAAAAGGTTATGGAATCTTAAGCTGATACCATGTTGGTTTAGCCATGTTTATAAAAGTCCATTTTATGATCTCATAATGGGGTAAGACTTGATAGGCAAAGTTAGCTAGATGAATTCTCTTGTTTGGTCAATTCGACCATCCATGCTTAATTATTGCACTCCTCTTTTATATTAATTATATGTTTATAAAATAGCTTGTAAGATAAAGACTTAAATGTTTAATTTCATTTTTGTTTCTTTATATCATTATCTATTTGGGATAATAGGGATGTTGCTCGTAATTTTATTGTCATCCTATGCATATACGATTTATGCATTATCTTGAAGTTTTGAACCATGACCGTATGGATAAATAGACACATAGGTAGGGTTAATAGTCATTGGATGGTTTGATAGATAAGATGATTTCCTTTTCAAATTTCATAGGTTATTAGTATTGATACACATACTAATACCCCCTTGAACATGATATCATTCTAAGGCAAACATACTTCTCCATGGCATTTCCTAATAGTAATTATCCCTAGGTACATGTCTAAGGTGAATCAAATATAGTTTTTTTTATTACTTTATGCATTGATGACTGAGATGCATTGTGCTTCATTAAAATTATACAATAGGCCTAACTGTCATTCTATTTTTTACTCTGAAAGTTCATATAATTTTTCTGGGGGGTTGTTTCAATATATTAATCTAGTTGTTACATGCATGCTACCAATATTACTATCAATTTTTATGCATTATTTTTGTGAATCATGTATACATGATCATTAAGGTATAGATATAGTAGGTTGAGGGTACACCACATGTTTTCTTAGAATAAACTCTAATGCTAGTATGAGGCATCTCTTTGTACTAATTTAGGTTATATATTAATTGATATGTTTAACATATTAGGATATTATTTGATCTTATTTTATATAGTATAATTTTAGAAATAGGTATGTTCTCTTACAAGAACCCTCTAGTCGGGTAGTCTATTTTATATATTATACTAAAGAGTTTCTTATTGATTCCTTTTCTAAGAAAACAAATATATAAAATATGTTTTCCTTGGTTTTTTAAACCATGAAAAGTAATCTAAGAGAAAGTTATAAACATGGTCATAGTACTGTTATGTTAAAAAAAAAAACATTCATGAAATCAATTTCCATTCTTTATATTTTAATCATTGTAAACTCTATTACATGTTTACACATTGCAATTTAGATTACATGCTTTAAATATAAAATAAATGGAAGCATTTTATCATAATTCAATGTCCTTTTATCATGATGTGTGAAATGAAAGATAGATTCATAATATTTATTTACCTAGATTTTAATGAGAAAGAAAATAATACCTAAGTATACAAGTCAAAAACCATCTTTTGCTAATCCAAATTCCATCTTAGAAGACCATACAAGTAGAACATGATCATAATATCATACAAGCATAAAATGTTGACAAACTAATTACAATCTCAATATTTTCCTTCTTAATTAATCAATACAAGACTTAATAAGTATAATTGGCGAGTTAAAATGTTTGAATAAGTCTTCACAATGAAATCTACTAAAGTTTTAAAACCCATCATTTTTAGTAAATTATAAATAGAAAAAAGAAGAGGGAGAATTTCTTTAGAGGTATTCTACTCTATTCAGAAAGCTCTTCAGATCCCCAACATACATCTCATCTAGTGATAGTGGCCCCACTTTTTCACAAAGGTGATAGATATAGATAATTGACAAATTAGAGAAAATCCTAGAAGATAAAATATTATTTTATATTGATACATGGATTAGAACATTTTACATTAAAAAATCATAAATTAATATATATTGGAATTTTACTAGATGTAGTAGCATAGTATTGCATACCAATACATGTAGTAATATAACTTATAATATGAATTTCAACTATAGTAATTATAGCTAATTATTGAATCAATATAAAAAATCTTAGCTAAATTTTCAATTATTCAATCCGTACATATGATATTAAACCACTAGTAATGACTTTAATAAACTTTATTAGATATTGATATTTATTCTTGAACAAGATTAGACATGTACTACACATGAAGCTAGTTTTCAAACAAAGGAAAAACCCAAAAATATAATAAGCAAACCAAAACAATGTTTCATGATAAGATGTATGATTCTAAAATTTGTTTTGGTGTTAAAAGTTTTTATCATCAATAAGATTTAGTGTCGAAAACATTATTATCCAAATATGGGATCAATATCCAAATTTTATACTCAATTTCAATAACTAATCATCAACTCAAAACATGATATAATAGTTGATAGTGTCCCAACATTACTTACAATAATTTATCACCTAACGATGACATTAAAAATGGCCTATCTTTTGAAATTTATCAACCATATAAATGTTCATTATCAATGCCTATGATCACATGTTTAGACAATTCACAAATAGGTATGTGGAATGAATGCAATCCAAGAAGGTTTTGTGGTTGATAATGTCCCCATAAGTGTCCTATATGACTTATGTTAATCTTATAAAGTAGTATATAAGGATAAATATCAAGCACACAGACACGAGGTCTCAAAGATCTTAATTTTAAATTGTGATATTAATGACCATAGTCCAAATCATCAAGCAATTAATAATTCACATTATTTATACATGAAAAATATTTAATATAGGTGATAATTGGGTATTATTGAATTAATATAACTAACAATAATTACATATCTTGGACCATATTATGTTTGAATATAAATTTTTTTTTTTTAAAATGATGTTAATTTATTCATAATATCAAATGGATTGAAACATAAATATTTACCTTATTGGCTTATTACCTACTTTTTTTCACTCCACAAAAAGGAGTCAGAATCCAAATGAGTTCAATATTACTCAAAATAGGTATATAACATGACTAATAAAGATATGATAAATTTAAAACATAAAATAGTACCATTATATTACTATAATTATTCATTAGACCTTAGGTCACTATTCAAAAAATCATCAACATGATGTTCTAGCTCAGTTAGTGTTTATGCGACATTGGGTTAACTAGGGTAAACTAATTATTACCTCTTATATAATATCATCATGCATGTGCTATATTAACATTATATAGGTTTTTAAATATATATTTTTCTTAAAAAATCTACTTGGGACTTGGATTGCAAGTCATATTTTTGAATTTCATAATATTTATATCAACACACAAGTTATTTTCCACCATATCATTGATATGGGTCTTTTAACACTACCATTCCTAAGGTATTTTCACATGTGATATTTTCAATTTATATTTATTGTTAAGGACATACATATTAAACAAGATGTAAAATAATACATTAAGGTCTCCAAATTAACTAACCAATAATCATAACATGCCAATGACAAATTACCCATCTTGTCAGTCTAGTATCAAGTCTTAGTCGTATATATCGACTCAAGACACTTATAAATAGCATAATCTAGTAAAAAATTTCATTACTGGCAGTTATATCATATTCGAATGTTTAATGTTATCAATGTATATCATCATAATTTAACCTTTATTGTTAATTTAATGCCAATCAAGTATGAAAAACACTTTTTATACCGCATAATATAGTTCTATTAGGACCTAAAAACTGTTATGATTTTACAATCCACTAATTTTAAATTTTCACTTTATCATATGGGTCTAACCATTAGTAACTTTATATTCACTAAACACATCACCTAAGGGGATAATGTTAAAAAAAGTAAAGACTATTTTTTTCTATAAAAAATCCATATACCAAAAATGAAGCTTAAACTTTGGCCATAATACAATGCTCATTACCATAAGCTAGGCTCCATACAAATTCTAACAAGTAACATAATTGGCCATCTATAGACATGTTCAATTTCCTATCGATTAAGACAATGATAAAAATAGACTATAGATAAGACCTATGGTCATATGACTAAATTTGTTTAAAGTGTGATTTATTTGTTTAGGAGATCAATTAGGTAGTTTGTCAAAAATATAAATAATTATATTTAAAATGGAGGTGTCTTCTATGATTAGTAAAATACAGTTTTTTAAAAAAATCATTACTAATGTTAAAAATAATATTAAACACATTAAACATCAAAAAACTAATATACCTTATTTTTTTATCTTAATATTTATGAACTAAATATCCATATAATCCACCCATAGCATTTAAATATACAAAGAAATTAGAATAAAATGAATATTTAGGGTTAAGGTAAGTAGGAAGTTCAATGTATGCCTCATCCTTTATTTTGAATTTAGAAGCCCAATTATTATAAGTATTTTTTGTAATTTGTAAGATAAAATCAATCATGGTATATAGAGCAATGTGAGTACATGGATATTCTTATTATTTTAAGACATAATTTCATTATATTTGATGTATGTTATTGTTTAAATAAGAATACAAATTCAATTATATGAATACTAAAAATTTGTTTTTATATAATATTCAAAATTTAATGTATTTCAAAAGAGAAAAATTTAGTGCGAGAAGGCCAAATAGTTATAAAATTATAAAGACAAAAATTAGGATAAATTCATTATTTATCAATGAAATTTTATGGTAAAAAAATATAGGAAATATTATTCAAAGGGGAATCAAACACTTAAATATTTTACTAATGTTTGTCTTACTCTAAGATCAGTTTTTAATATAAGAGGACTATGTGAAAGCATGTAGAAAATGTTTTGTCAAATTAAAAAGTATTTTGTATTTTTTTTTATAGGGAATGTGTTGCCATATGTTACTTATATAAGATTGCATTGCAAGACATATAACTTGGCTTTACTAGAAAGGTTCCATTTTGAGAGATAAGGAAGTATACAACTCAACAATAATCATAGGGTAGTTATCAAATAATAAAATCACGTGGATATAAAATACAATCATAAAATAAAACAATTTAGCCATATGTTGATTATAGCTAGTCATACAACAATCCAAAACAACCATTTAATAAACCAATAGAGTAAGAAAACCATAATGTGTTTTTGAAGTCATAAATATTTAAAAATTAGTCCTTAAACATGAAACATGAACTCATAATGTTCTAATTCTCCATGAAACATTCATTCTTACTCAATATCCTTTCCTCTATAATCAAGACATGTTTCTTTATTAGGTAAAGCATCCATCCTTTCCTCTCTCCCTTCATCACATGTTTCTAACCTTTCCTTCATCATATCTTTATTTATCTTTCCATAACAACTTTCTCTCATTTCCTCGACATATGTATTTCATTTCTTTCATCATGCCTTTATCTTTATCTATGTCCCTTTTTTTACTTCTTTTTTCCTATTAGAATATGCTCTTAAATAAATAAATATCATCCATTTTACTATTTATAATGGCATGCAAAAAATAATACAAATTAATTTAATATGTGTTATAATTTGAAAAAATATATGAGTTTGGAAAGGGTGAGTTTACTCACCCCATGTGGTGTATATAAAATCCGTTTAACTTAATCAACAATGTTATTCAAGTGATAGGATAACACATCATCCAATAAGGTGGTTGGAATACATTAATTGAGAAAGAAACAAAGTAAAAATTAATCTAAAACTTCACTTCATCACATTATTTAAATGACATGCTACAAATTTTAATCCATTGCTTAATTTAAATTTTTATTTAAATTTTATTATACTCTCACATTA
The DNA here is from genome assembly GCA_037957365.1 of Torreya grandis. Taxonomy (NCBI): domain Eukaryota; kingdom Viridiplantae; phylum Streptophyta; class Pinopsida; order Cupressales; family Taxaceae; genus Torreya; species Torreya grandis. The sequence goes on along the minus strand of JARHVA010002437.1, from coordinate 191,206 downwards.
TGCCACATCATGTTCCATCAAACTCAACCATTAATTCATGATTTGGAATTTATATCCTCATAATTTAATTAATGTTAAATAAAAAACATATATTATACTATTAAAATTAATTGAAATAATTCTCACACATTTTAACAACATAGATCATGCAAAACTACTCCATTATGTTATTTATGAAAATGATGAAAATTTTGCTTTACCTTTCATATATTCAGTAAGCTATTCTTAAGTTTAGGGTCAATTGGTCTTACAAGTTTCTCTTTTATATATTTGGAGTTAATGGAACTCTCCCTTAAATATCTAAAATCCAAATATGTTTTGGGCTATGGCTCTACCTCATATTTTAAAGGGAGTTTGGAATGAAAAAAATCTAAATTTTTTAAAGCATTTAATAGTAAAAATGATATTAATTTTATTAAAATAATTAATATTTTGAAGAAATTTTCAACTATAAAATAATCAAAGCCTAAATATTTATGGTTATGAATCAAATTTAGCTATCAACTAGGATATTAATTTAACTACTAATCAATCCTTAGATCATAAAAGACAATCTATAAATATGATAAAATTGATCTTACCCTCTCTTGGGTGGGTAAAATTGAATTTTTATAGATCTTATAAATGAAATATTGGATTTGTGGGTGGTGGAGGGATTCTAAGGGATAATAATGGTAATATCATTGTAGCCTTCCCTAGGAATATTTGTTTATAAACTAGTCACTTAGCAGAAGCTTTGGATGTGCCATAGGGTGTTAGATTAGCTAAGGAGGTGGGATCCAAAAATATTTTCACCTAAGGATAATTTAATAATATCATAAATTATCTTCTTAAGAGGAATTATCAAAGATGGACAATTTACATTATCATCTATGAGATTCATCATATCATGGAAAGTTTCCAGTAAAATTCAGTTACACCTAATCTAAGGGAGGGTAAAATGGATTTCAAATGGTTAGATAATATGGGAACACAAATTTATGATAACTCCAAGTGGTCTAATGATTTTGATTTACCTATCCAAGCTTTCAAAACCATCAAAGATGATAAGTCTAGTATTTAATTTTAATTTTTGTAGGAATTAGGTCCCTCAGTTGAAGTATGTTGTAATGTATTTGACCTATTATTTATATAAGTATGTCATATTAAGTGTTTTTACTTGTATGGTTAATATTTTTCATACTTATTATAGTTTTAAAAACAATAGATTTTATTTTATTTTGAAGCTAGTAAATTATAACTACACTAATGGTAACTTCAACATCAATGGTTATGTGAAGTCATTTTGGTGCATGGGAATTGAAAAAATATTGAAATGATGTATATTAAATCTCAGTGTCAATCATACAAAACATGGAAATTTAACATGAGATATTGAAAGTCATTATAGGTCTTAATTGCTTCAATTGTGTTTGGGTTAGTATTTTTTACCATTATAATGGAAATAAAGACATTAATTATATGATTTTATTTACATACCTATTAGTATAGTGGGAGGGTATATTTATGAAAATAAACCATCTTCAATAGAATCTATGAAAAATTAAAAAAATTATCTGGTGGATATTGGAATATGGGGATTTAACCAATTACATAGCTATAATTTTTGGTACTAAAAATCTCATTTTCTTATAATTTTATTGAGGATGGAATGTTCAAATGGTAATGATTTGGGATGTTATCATTATTTATCTCATTTCCAAGGTCATAGGTATGAGTAATCATGGTTTTAGGTATTAAAGGGATAAAAAAGAGAAGGAAGATGAAATGGAATGATTTCTTAAGCATAGTCAAGTGTTTGTGTTGTATCAAGGTGGTTACATTATTAAGGAAGCATTGCCTATACCCTCTCTTGAATTACCTCAAAAATTTATGATCTTTACCACTTTGGATGGATAGGTATGGAATTGTGTTTTCATATCATTTTTCACTTTTTAACCAATTCATGCATAACATTCAAGTTTGAATTCCATTTTACTTGGTTATGTTTTTAGATAACTTTGTGACTAAAATAAACATTGATAAGGCCCCTCTCCTTGTTATCAATCCCTCATTTTGATTTTTTATAATCATTCCAATGTTCTTGGTGTTGGTCCCTCCTCTAATGTTAGTCTAGTGGATCCCTTAGGTGTCAACAAATTTATTTCTAAGGCTAAGTGGAAAATATCTAGCCACAAAACTATTTCTATAAATATACTTGATAAATACCCTATTTCCACTTCACATAGATAATATATTAATAAAACCAATGCCTTTATTATTTTCAACTTTAATGACGAGGTGGAAAAATAATTTGAGTCTAAGGAGAAAGAAGAAAAATTAGGGTTGTATGTTCATGGTCCCAAGTAAGATTTTGAGTTTTTTTTATGACTAGTGAATTGAAGGAGGATGATTTATCTGTAGATACACATATGGTGAGGAAAATGAATATGGATGATGTTGAATGTGTTTGTAACACTGATATACAAGATAAGATTAATTCTTTGATGGGGGATGTTTCACTCCATAAGATTTTTTTGTCTCCTATTTTTAAGGATAAAAAGAATAAAAATTATAACAACATTATTACTAGCCCTTAGATGTAGAAGGCTTTTGATGAAGGATAATGCATGAGAATTAAATACCTAAAATTTAGGATGGGAATGTTGGGAAGTGATAGGAATATTCTAGAAGGTAACATACAACAACTTCTACAAATGTTTAAGATTACCATAGGAAATTATATCTCTCACATTAATATGCTGAAAGAATTTATTTATCCTAACAAAGAATAAAAAATTGGTGTCCCTTTAATAGAGATTACTAAAAGAGATAACAAATGCAAGAATGCATACATCATAAATAATATGGTGTAGGATATGGAGATTAACCTCAGTAATCTAGTCAAGTAATGGAATAATGTCATTCATGACATAAATATGTAGTTTGCGTTATCTTTTATTATTTTCTAGTTTGACTTTATTTATTTATCTATTTATTTAGTGTACACATCCATTTTTATATATTAATTTTATATTAAAATAACCACAATTTTTTTAGAATAGTATAAGAGAGTACACTTTAGACACATGTTAGGCCCATTTACAAGTATTTCTAATGCAATGAAAATATTTGATGTAATACAAGCATACGGGACTGGAACTGAGGCAATTCACTATAGGTAAACACATATAAAAGGCACTTGGGGGAAGTTGGTTATATTTTATAAGGATTATGGAATTTGGGGTGTATCAATGTATGGATACATTGATAAGCCTTGAGTGTCATACATAGAACTCTTACTTCCTCTTAGGACCATTTCTATGTCTTTAACCCAAGGTAAATACCTCTCTCTTCTCAATGGGTTTTAGTCCCATTTGAGGATGGTTAAACTAAAGGATTTTTTTAATCATGATGGATAAATTTTTTCTTTGTAAGTTATCATTCAAGTTAATCTTAGGTTTAGATCAAGATAAATACCATATAAGTTAAACAATCCCTTAAAATCAGCAAACAAAATTGACTCATAGTTTCATATTTTGTTTCATTCAAGCAGTAACTTGTAATAAAGCATAAGAGAAAATAGGTTAAACATAATATTGATTTAGTTCTACTTGTCGGGTTACAACACCCTTAAGCCTTTAAGGTCATTACACCATTTGTATAACCATATATATTCATAACTATTTATGATATAATAATAACTTCAACATGCCACTCTATAGTCTATATAACTATTCAAATCAACATAGCCAATGCTATAAAAAAAGAGTTAAGGTATACAAGTAAATAAATTGAGCTTCTTAAATAACTTAAGTAACCAATAATAGTGAATGCAAAATAGATATCCATTTTAGAAGAACTATTTTTCATTTGTGATTAATCTAGACAAACCAAAAGAATCAAGTATACATCGGCATAATTCAAGCATCATAAGCAGCAAAGTACATCTAGGTTTTAAGATGTGTGGAACCCAAATAGAAGCTTCCACGTAAGGAACTCATATAAATTTCTCTGATGGTAGTTGAGGCATCAAGGTAAGCCATTTAAACAAATGGGAAGGGAGGTAAATAAAATCTATTTCATGATATGATAAATAAACATTCATTTTTTACTACATTATAGTTTATTTAAAATGTCTTCATCTAATCTAGTGAATAATATATGAAAAGTATTATACATGATTATTCTTCAAACTGTAAGAATTAATCAATCATTAGTTATTTAACCAATTAATATGAGTATTTAATAATTACTTTAGATTTAGTAATCCAACATACTTAAAAACTTTTTGACCCTTTGGATCTACATAACTATTTTCAACCTTGATCCACCACTTACAATTTAAATTATCGTTATCAAATTTTAAAACTCTACCACTTTCAAATCTAATCTAAAACTAATTAAATAATCAAAAACCATAATCTACTTTGGAGGAACTCCTCTACATTATTCTAACTTGGATATGTGATATTTTATAATTATAATTAGAAACATGTCTTGCACATCACCAATTGTCAAGATTTATGCATTGTTGAAAGGGTTAAGTGCTCCAATTATAATTATGTACTTATTAATTGGATTAACAGTCTATCTAATCGATAATTTAGATAAGGAAAAATAATATGTTTTTTATATCTTATTTTATTCTAAATTTAAACAACTAATGTAAGTATCCAAAACTTTAAAATAAATATTAACTTCTATTTAGAATAGATTTATAAAATTAGATCTAGCATGAAACTTTTTAATTAATTCTCATCAAGATTTAATAACAAATATTATTTAAGATGTTTCTATCTAACAATTAGTCAAAATAGGATACAATTAATTTCACATAAGCATGTTAGATACATGGATAATTGAATAAGAGTATATGAATAGATTATATTACCTAACCAAATCCAATTTAAGGATTATCAATGTAGGATTGTATATATAAAATAGGAGACCACTTAATTAAAATCTTACTAGTTATGATTATAAAGAATAAAAGACCTATGAAACAACTTAACAATACATGGTACCTATGTAATAAATTATTTAATATTTTAATATCATAATTTGTACGAAACAATTGTTTGTAGTCAATGAGATCACTATAATAACCAAAATCAAGAAATATAATCTATATCATCTATGCTAATCAAATAAATAAATGCATTAAATACCATATTTTATATGAATATATTGAGGTGAGGAGGAAAATACAAACCAATTGATTAGGAAAAACTCACTCCACCAGTCCTATGAGCCCTCCATTAATGGCCCTTATCACCCCAACCATCAGGTTAAAATAACTAGGAACATATAATAAATTTTGAGCACATCGATCCTCAAACAAAAGACATATAAAACAAAAGACACATGAAACATAATCAAATCATTCAAATGCAAGATAAAAATAATTAAACTAAGTATAGATTAGGAGTAGAGATGATTAACTTAGACTATTAAATGATATAGCATGGATTAGCCCTAATCCAATATATATCTTTTGAGTGAATCCTACATGGAATGCCATCAAACATATCAATTGGTCTTTAATCATCTGAACCCACAATATATACCTATAAAATATTTAGGCTGAGTCAAGGAATGAAAATACACACATTCAAACAAGTAACAAAACAATTTAAATAATGACACAATCATATATAAACTAATTAAAAAATATTAATCTAATCACATCAGAAATAATTAATCATGCCTCTCAATATAACAAGTCTGAACTTGATCCAACAACCTTAAATTGACTAAGTCGAAATAAAATCATATTATTATCAAAACCCATAGGCATCATAAAGTAATCATATAATCACATTGTATCGAAGCTTAAATTTGTATACAATCAATAAAAAGACATGGAGCACATTATAAAACAACATCATTAATATCAAGCATAATTAAAGTAATCAAAATCCAATAAAATACAATTCCCATAATACCAGGTTCTTGATGAAGGATTATGGTGAACCACAAAAGGATCAATCAAAAAACTTAGTCACAAAAAAATCATAGTCACATATCTTATACAATGTATACATATATATCTATTTGATAAAACTAAACACCTAAATGATTTGATATAGTTACTAAACTAAGAATAATTCCATTTCTGACTTCCAAATGGTATACAAAAGAGACATGGCTTGAATCATTAATAATTCACAACAATGAAAACCTAGAATCCCTAAAAACAAAGTCAAGACTATACCAAACCTAAAACCATACAATGCATCTAGATTTATATATACACATATATATGTCTACTTAAATATGTATGTATGTATATATGTATGTATACATCTACATCAACATATACCTAACCCTCTATATAGTTCAACTAGGAAAACCTTTAAATTGTCAGTCATGACACATTCGCTTAATTAAATATTTCCACAATTGATTGAAATTAGTCTAAGATCACATAAAATAACAAGGCATGAAATGTCAACACTACAATAGTTTGAAACTAGATAACCTAGAAAACAACAAAAAAAGGTCACAATTTTCCCTCCACAGTCAAATAAAATACCATAGTTTATTCCCAAAAACATGCTTTATAAATGGATAAAGATTAATGACACAATGAGTATATTACTTAATAGGTTGATACAACCTAAAATAAAAATAAAATTACCAAATTACCAATGCATTTAGTACCAAAAAAATAATAAAATTAAATTCCTAGATAATAATTTCAAAACTAAATATTTCCAAAACTTTCTAACTAACGAACAAGGTTACCAGAAGGTATAACTAAAAAAGTACAAGGAACTCATTCAAATTAAGTCATAGGACAAAAAAATGGGTTTACCCATATGAAAGTATCAACCAAAACATATTCAAGAGAGAAAAAATTGGCCAACACAGTCAATAAAAGTATGGTTGATAAAATAAAACATAGTTATCATAATGTCAATGTAATAATAACAAAATACATGATAAAAATATGTAATCATAACATCATCACCCTCTTATAATGGATCCATCCCAGTGACTTAATAAAAAATATATGCATAATGTTGTTTAAAAACATGAACATCTTTCCAAGTGGCATTTCTTTCATTGATAGGGTCTGATTGCACCAAATCCTATTGTATGTCCCTATTACATAGATTAACACTATAATGGTCGAGCATTATGACTAGTTCTAACTAGCTATTTTCATATTATGTGACTTATAAATGAGTCCAATCAGAAATATGAGATGGATCAAGTATATATTTTATCAATAATGTAACATGAAAAAAAACATGAGTCCTTGAAAGAGGAAGAAGTGCCAGTTATTAAGCAATAGGGATAATCTATTCCACTATATTGAAATACCTGACAAATCTTGGTGCTAAATTAGAAGCCTTGCCAAATTTAATAGAAATTTTCTTCATTATAAGGTGCAAAAAAACTTTGTCCCCCACATTCAATTCTCATTGACTTCTCTTAAGGTATACATATATTTTTTACCTATCAGAAGCTATTTTTAAATTTTTCCTTATTATTTCTATCTTCTTGCCATATCCTAGTAGAAAATTAGGTCCATTAGTATCCATATTTTCTATGTTGTCCCCTCCAATAAGTTTTCTGCACTTGCATCCATATAAGGCTTCAAATGGGGCCATCTTAATAGCTAAATGGTAGGAATTATTATATGTAATTTCAACTAGATGAAGATAATCCACCCATTTTGTTTGTTTATCCATTACATACATGTACAATATATCTTCAACCACTTGGTTGAGCCCTTCTATTTTCCCATCTATATCTAGATGATATGAAGAGCTAAAATTTAGATTTTTTCCAAACATTGTAGTTAAAGTAAACCAAAACCTTAAAAAACATAATTTGTCTTGATATAATATGATCACTTCAGGTATACCATGGATTCTTCTTACTTCCTTTACAAATCACTCTACAAATATGAATTCATCATCTGTTAAGTTTCTAGCAATAAGGTGGCTAACTTTAGTTGTTTTATCAATCACTACCAGGATTGTATCATGTTTTTTGTATGATTTTATTATCCCTAAAATAAAATCAAGTAAGACTACAACCCACTTATCTTTTTAAATATCATGAGGGTACATTATCCCTCCTAGATGGTAATGTTGAGCCTTAACCCACTATCATTAAAAGTATTTTACTATAAATTTAGCAACACCATGCTTTATACCAGGCCAAAAATAGAGATTTTTCATCTCATGCATCATTTTTTAACACCTGGACGAGAATTATAAGGTGTTGTATGCACATCAATAAGTAAAAAAATTCTCAAGTCACTCATATCAGGGACACAAATTCTAACTTTATTCCTTATTAGGCCATCTGTTATAATAAAAACATTTAGTAAATCTTTTTACTACTAGATCATCAGCCAAACCTACTCTTATTTCTTGGTAGAATAGATTAGCATGCTGCTATTCAAAAGCAACACTTCTAAAAATTCCATGTAACACTAATAAGCCATCAAGTTATGTGCATCTGTTGAGTGCATCAGCCACATGGTTCTCCTTGCCTTTGACTTGATATATTCATGTCAAAATTGATATAAAAATTAAAACCACCTTTACTAGCATACATTTAAATATTTCTGAGAGAACACATACTCAGAACTTTGATTATCATATTTCACTTAGAAAGGCTTTCCTAGTAGGAAATGTTTCCATTGTTTAAGTGCATGAACAATGGAAAAAAGATCTATGTCATGCATAGGTTAATTATTTTCATGTTCTTTCAATTTTCATGACTCATAAGACACAACCTTTCCATATTCATTCAAGATACCTCTATAGCCTTCTTTGGAAACATTGCCCCACACATTAAATTTACCATTTGGATTTTGTATGATACAAATAGGAGCTGTAGTAAGCAATCCTTTTAACTTGAGAAACATTTCCTCACACTAAGGAGTCTATATGGAATTATTTCCATTGCATTGTAAGAAATTGATGAGATAGGCTACACTAGAAAAAATTTCAACAAAATGTCGGTAATAACCAACCAAACCCATGAAACTTCATAGTTTATGCACATTGGAAGGAACATGCCAATCTTGGATAGATTTAATCTTGGTAGGGTCAATAGAAACACTTTCTTTAAAAATAATGTGACCTAAGTAATGAATTTTAGATTCATAAAATGCACATTTGGATAATTTTCCATAAATCTTCTGCTATCTTATTCTTTGCAAGAATATATGTAGGTTTTGATCATGTCCAATCTCATTTTTGGAATAAATCAGAATATTGTTAGGAAAAATTAGCACAAACTTATTCAAATAATCTCTAAATATGTTTTTCATAAGGTTCATGAAGGCTACAGGTGCATTGGTTAATCCAAAAGAAAAAACCATAAATTCAATGTGTCCATATCAGGTTCTAAAGGTAGTTTTTTGAATGTCCTCTTCCTTGATGCACTACTAATGATAAACAACCTAAAGTCAATCTTAGAAAATACTACATCACCTTTCATTTGGTCAAAAAAATCATCGATTCTAGGCAAAGGATAACTATTTTTTATTGTTACATTATTCAACATGTAATAATCAACACAAAGTCTTAGAGTACCATCATTCTTCTTTACAAAGACTACTGGATCATCCCAAGGGGACACACTTAGTCAAATTATATCATTACCTAAAATTTATTGCAGTTCAACTTTCAATCTAGGTATGATGTCAATAAGGAAATCAATTTATCATTTGGGTGGCAACCCAAGAAAATTTTTAGGAAAGACATCCATAATATCCCTTAGTACAAGAAAATATGTATGTTCTCACTCTTTTTCATTGGTTATTTCTTTTGATTAGACTACATGGAGGTTTCACCCCTTTCTAATAGTTCTTTTCATCTGTAAGGTTGAAAGTGTTTACATTTCGTGGACCCTTTCATACCTTGTAATTCTATAATTTGCCCAATGTCATTAATGCATCACACTTTTTTACCCTTAAAATGAAATGTGGCTTGACACTCATGCAGCCAATCCAACCTAAGAATGAGATCATAAACCCCTAAATATATGAGTTAAAGATTCACCATGGTCATAAAAACACAAAGATCTAATTCTTCTTATTCCAAGAATTCAAGAATAGGCACTTCCTACCAGTACTAAATTTACCTTCCTGACCTTCTCTTATCAAAATGAGTTTACTATTACATTGTTTAGCAATAGAAGGAGAAATAAAATAGTATAAAACAACAGAATCAATCAAATAGTTAAAGGAAACAAACTAATTATACCTCGGGTCTCAATTAGAGTGGCCTACAAATTAACATTATGTTTATCAATAATAACATATACTTTATAGTTCACTATTTGGCCTAATTTTATTTTAGGATAGTCCTTTTTATAATGCTTATTATCACATTTCCAACACAAAATCAGTCTAGAATATGTTAGTGTAATAGTGTTAGCACCCTGGCAAGTCCATGTGGATTGTTTTGATGTTGTTCTTTCTTATAAGAACTAGATTTGGAAGATCCATGGGACTTGAATTCTTGTTTTGAATTGAAAATATTGTAAAATTATTATTACCTTTGGAAAATATATGGTTAGGATCATATTTTCTAAAGTTCTTGTTCAGGGGAGAAAGGTTTTTGACCTTAGACTATTGCTTGCTTGACTTAATTCTTGTCTTGTCTTTTTGAAAGACTTTTCTTTCTCCTCAACCCTATATGCTAATTTTATGATTGTACCTATTTTTTTTGGATTGGTCATGTTAAAACCATGCATAATAATCTTATTAATATGAATCTAGAACTTATTAATCTTAGTTTCTTCATGATGCATATAGTTCACATGATGGAATAAGTTAAGAAATTTGTTCTCATATTCAACAACAATCATGTTTTATTGCTTCAAGAGGTAAAAATCAATAATTTTACATTATTTATAATTTGAATTTAAGTACCTCTTAGAGAATTAAGTCTTATAAATAGACTGAGATAGGTTTAAGGGATGATAGCCTTTAATAGCACAAAGGTGATTCCACCAGAATGTTGCAGGTCCTACTAGCTAATAGGTTACCACTCTAGCTTTCACATTGGAATGCATATTTTAAAATTTGAAGTACTTTGTAAAGTGTACCAACCCAACATCAGTTGCATCACCCAATTCTTTTCTTAAGAAGGTAGGTGGTGGAAGCCTTTTCATCTCTTTGATGATTAAGTCAATGATGGTCAAATTTGGTTCTTGAATTATAGGTCCTTTCACGTATCCCATTTCTAGTCTAGGTACTTCCTCTGGGGATACCATTTCAATATTATTCAATATTTATTTTTGATTATTAGTTGGAATCTCATCGATTGCTTCAGCATAGGGTATCTCAGCATGGTTATTATCATTATTCACAAGCAATTCATTTTGGTTGTGAATAAGGATGCAGCCATAATGACCCCCTCCATGTCCTTGACTTGTGCCTTTACCTAGATTGAAATTAAATGTATTTATATGGATGTTTCCTCCACTTTATTGCATTCTAACTATCTTGAGAAATCACAAGTGATAACTTAGAATATCACAATTTCTTAAAGGAAAATACTCTTTCCCAAAGTTCCCTAGAGTATAAAAATACTCTAATACTAGAGGAAAAAAATTTAAAAAAATTGGAATTGTATATCAAAGAACACTTTAGACACATTTTAGGCCCAATTAAAAGTCTTGATAATGCAATGAAAATATTTGATGCATAATGCACATATGTGACCGGAGCCAAAGGAGGGGAACTGAGACAATTCACTAGAGGTAAACAGATAGAAAAGGAACTATGGGGAAGATGGTTGTTGTTTATAAGGATTATGAAATTTATGGTGTATTAGTATATACATATATTGATAATTCTCATAACCATAAGTGTCACTCATATATCTTCATATGACTATTTCTATGTCTTTAACCCTAGGTAAATACCTTAGTATCATCAATGGATTTTAATCATATTCAAGGATGGTTAAGTTAATGGTTTTCTTTAACCAAGAATGATAAATTTGTTCTTCCTAAGTTATCATTTAGGTTAATCATGGATTTAGATCAAGATACATGACATATAAATTAAACAAGCACTTAAAATCAACAAACATAATTGATTCACCCTTGCATATTTTGTTTCATTCAAGCAACAATTTTTATTAAATTAGAAGATAAAAGAGGTTAAATATAAGATTCATTTAGTGCTACCAGACATGTTATAAAACCCTTAATCCTTTAAGATCATTTCACCATTTTTATAAACATAGATGTTCATAATAATTTATGATTTATTAATAACTTTAACATGCCACTCTATAGTTTATACAATTACTCAAATTGGCATATCCAATGATATACAAAAGAGTTAAGGAATACAAGTAAATAAATATAAGTTTCCTAAATAACTTAAGCAACTAGTAATAGTGAGTGAAAATAGATATCCATTCAATAATAACTTCTTTTCATTTCATAAATGAATGCTTTAAGGACATTAATATGTTAAGAGTTCATTTGTGATTTATCTAGAAAAACCAACACCAAAAATCATACATCGATAGAATTCAAGCATCAAATACAATGAAGATCATTTAGGTTTATAGATGAGTGGAACCCAAATAAAAGGCTTCATTTAAGGAACTCTTAAAAAGTTCTTTGTTGGTAGCTAAGGCATCAAGGTAAGCCAACTCATCTAGTGGGAAGGAAGGTAAACAAAATAATGTATGTATATGTATTGCATGATATGACAACTAAAATTTAATTTTTGACTATGTTATATTTTATTTAATATATATTCATCTAATCCAATGAATAATACAAGAAAATTATTGTACATGATTATTCTTCATATCATAAGAATTAATAAATATTTAGTTCTTTTACCAATTAATATGAGTATTTTCTAATTAATTCATATTTCATAATCCAACATAAATTACTAGAGATGTGATATTTTATAATTGTAATTAGAAAACATAAGTTGCACGTAGCTAGTTATCAAGCTTTATTCATTACTAAAAGGGTTAAGTTATCCAGATATAATTTTTTAGTTATGAATGAGAGCAATAATTTATCTAATAAATAATTTAGCTAAGACAAGTTACTATGTTGTTTCTATCCAATTTTATTCTAAATTTAAACAAATAATGTAAGTATCCAAAGTATTAAAACAAATATTAACTTTTGATTATAACCAATTTCCAAAATTATATCTAATATGAAAACATCTAAGTAAATCTCATCAAGATTTGATAACAAATATTCTTCAAGATGTTTCTATCTAATAATTAATCAGCATAGGATATAATCAATCTCACACAAGTATGTTAGATACATGGATAATTAAATAGGCATATAGGAATAGATTATATTACCCAACCAAATCTAATTTAAGAATTATCATTATAGGATTGTATATATAAACTAGGGGACTACTTAGCTAAGCTCTTGCTAGTTATAATTATAAAAAATAAAAGACCAATGAAATAACCTAGCAATACAAAGTACCTATGTAACAACTTATTCAATATTCCAATTTAATAATCTATGTAAAACCATTATTTGTAGCCAACGATGTCACTATAACAACTAAAATCAACAACTATACTCTATATCATCTATGTTAATCAATTCAATAAATATATTAATTACCATATTCTAGACAAAGACATCAAAGTATGGAGTCTAACATGAACTAGATGATTAGGAAAAACCCACCCAACCATCCCTTTGATCCCTCCATCAGTGGCCCTTACCACCCCAACCATCAACAGGATAAGGGTTGGGGTAACCAAGAATAAATAATAAATTTTGAAGGCATTGATCTCTGAATAAAAGACACATACAACATAATCAAATAATCTAAGTATAGATTAAGAGTGAGGATGGTTAACTTAGACCATCAAATGATATAACATGGATTATCCCTAATCCATCATTTTTTTTAAGTTAATCCTAATTGGAACCCAATTTAATTTCTCAATCATTATTTAATCATCCAAATTCCTAATATATACTTGTAAAAAATTTAGGTCTAATCCAGGATTGAAAACACACACATTCCAATAAGTAACAAAATAATTTCAGTAATGACACAATTGTATATAATTTAATTAATAACTATTAATCTAATCACAATAGAAAGAAATAATCATTTAATAATAATTAATTATGCCTCTCAATGTAATAGGTCCAAACATGTCCCAACAACATCAAAATGACTAGTCAAAAAAAAATTATAATATTATCATAACCCATAGGTATCATGAAGTAATCATACAATCACACTGAATCCTAAAGATTAAAGTTGGAGAGAGTCAATAAAACAACATGAAGTGCATTTTAAAATAACATCATTAATAACAAGCATATTTGATGTAATCAAATCCTAATAAAAGTCAACTCACATATTACTAGGGTTGAGATGAAGGATTATGGTGACCCATATAAGGATTAATTGAATAACTCAGTCATAATAAAAACATAGTCATTTATCTTATACAACGTATACATATATATATATTTGATAAAACTAAACACGTGAATGGTTTGATATAGTAACTAAACTAATAATAATTCCATTACCAACTTCCAAATGGTATATGAAAGAGGCAAGGATTGAAGCATTAATTATTCACAACTATGAAAACCTAGAATCCCTAAAACTAAAGTTGCTACTATATAAAACCTGGAACAATTTAATGCATCTATATTTATACATACATGCATGCATACATGCATACATACATACATATATAATAAACACACACACACACACATGTGCACGCGTGCACGTGCACGCACACACACGCACACACGCACACACGCACGCACACACACACACACACACACACACACACACACACACACACACACACACACACACACACACACACACACACACACACACACACACACACACACACACACACACACACACACACACACACACACACACACACACACACACATCTATGTCAACATATATCTAAGCATTTGTATAGTTTAACAAGGCATAGCTAAATGCAGTCGGTCATGACATAGTCTCTTAATAAATTATTTCCATAATCTATTGAAATTTGTATAAGATCGCATAAAAGAATGAGGCTTGAAATGTCCATACTACAATAGTTTGAAATGAGATAACTTAGAAACTAAAAATACAAGGTCACATTTTCCCCTCCATGGTTAAATAAAATACCATAGTCTATTTCCAACAACAATATTTATAGATAGACAAATATGATTGACACAACGAGTATATCACTTAATAGGTTGATACAAATCAAAACAAAACTAAAATAACCAAACTACCAATGCATTCAACACCTTAAAAATAATAAAATTGATACCTTAGATAATAAAGTCAAAACCAAATATTTCCATAAGTTTTTGAATAATTAACAAAGCTACTAAAAGGTAAAAATAACACAGTTCACGGAACTCATCTATATTATGTCACAGGACATGAAAATGGGTTTACCCTGATGAATTTAGAAATCAAAACATACTCAAGAGACCAAAATGTAGCTAACAAGGTCAAAAGTAACATGGTTGATAAAATAAAACAAAGTTATGATTTAAAACACCAAGCTTGTTAATTTATAACAGCTAACCATTATAAAGACATAGTCTTCACAAAACATTTATTATATGGATAAGAATGAAGTAAAATAATAAAACAATTATACGAGGATATGATCCAAACTCGAATAGAAAAGGAAAACTCACCAAAATCCTTTATAAACATAACCAACCAAAAAAGGCAGATCAAACTAGTGTTAACACTTCTACCCATGGAACATCATTATTATTTGCAACTGAGAGGCAAGAAAAACACATAGAAGTATCCAAAATAAAACACAACCATTAAAAAAATCTCATAATTATTATAATCCAAGCTCTGCTAACTTTAACATTATGCCATTATAAACAAACACAATCATCTTTTACACCATGTAGGTAATGCACCATTATTACAAACTTGGATGCATGAAAACATAGTCCATAACCCATTTAATAAAATAATGAAACAACTATTTAAAGTCAAGAATTAAACAAGATGTTATATATCCATTATATATACATTTATTGTGAATTTATATATGATAAATGCATCAATATATAGTCGTAATGGGTCTATATATGTACCCAAAAATATGAGGACTTTAGGATGCATGTACAACCTCTAAATCTTTCACAAAATATCCACACATATACCAAAAATAAACAAGGTAACCCAAAAATTACTTGAGAACACATAGG